>WAAF01002602.1:0-21740 GCA_013400475.1 Tricholaema leucomelas | reverse complement strand
AATAATACATCATCTGATAGGACAAAATCTTTCAGAGTAAATCTTCTCAAGTATCAATTGAAAGAATTGCGTCGTTACATCACTTGTAGGTAGAACACTGATGCTAAGAACCAGTTTCACTACATAAATGAAGAGTGCCAAAAGGAAGAAGGAAACTTAGACTAAAATCAGTTTAGCATCTTGTAGACTACATTCTCAGCCAGAAAAAAAAAAAAAAAAGTCATCCCTTTCACTTGTTCTGTGCCATTTTTCACATGTCTTCTGTCTTCATCACCTCAAACTTCAAAACACATGATCCTGTATATTTGGCAGCTCCTATATTCCTAGCCACACATATATATGTGAGATGCTGAGATACTGGAATGTGTCCAGAGAAGGGTGATAAGGCTGCTGAAAGGGCTGGAGCACAAACCCTATGAGGAGAGGCTGAGGAAGTTGGGGGTGTGCAGCCTGTAGAAGAGGAGGTTCAGGGCAGACCTCATTGCTGTCTGCAGCTACCTGAAAAGAGGGTGTAGCCAGGTGGGGTTGGGCTCTTCCCCCAGGCAACCACAGTATCACAGTCTCACAGTCTCACAGTCTCACAGTATCATCAGGGTTGGAAGAGACCTCACAGATCATCAAGTCCAACCTGTTACCACAGAGCTCAAGGCTAGACCATGGCACCAAGTGCCACGTCCAATCCTGCCTTGAACAGCTCCAGGGACGGCGACTCCACCACCTCCCTGGGCAGCCCATTCCAGTGTCCAATGACTCTCTCAGTGAAGAACTTTCTCCTCACCTCAAGCCTAAATTTCCCCTGGCGCAGCTTGAGGCTGTGTCCTCTTGTTCTGGTGCTGGCTGCCTGAGAGAAGAGAGCAACCTCCTCCTGGCTACAACCACCCCTCAGGTAGTTGTAGACAGCAATAAGGTCTCCCCTGAGCCTCCTCTTCTCCAGGCTAAACAATCCCAGCTCCCTCAGCCTCTCCTCGTAGGGCTGTGCTCGAGGCCTCTCCCCAGCCTCGTTGCCCTTCTCTGGACACGTTCAAGCATCTCAATGTCCCTCTTAAACTGGGGGGCCCAGAACTGGACACAGTACTCAAGGTGTGGTCTAACCAGTGCAGAGTACAGGGGCAGAATGACCTCCCTGCTCCTGCTGGCCACACCATTCCTGATGCAGGCCAGGATGCCATTGGCTCTCTTGGCCACCTGGGCACACTGCTGGCTCATGTTCAGGCGGGTATCAATCAGCACCCCCAGATCCCTCTCTGTCTGGCTGCTCTCCAGCCACTCTGACCCCAGCCTGTATCTCTGCATGGGGTTGTTGTGGCCGAAGTGCAGCACCCTGCACTTGGAGCCATTAAATGCCATCCCATTGGACTCTGCCCATCTGTCCAGGTGGTCAAGGTCCCACTGCAGAGCCCTTCTGCCCTCCAACCCAGCCACATCAGCCCCCAGCTTGGTGTCATCTGTAAAGTTGCTGATGACTGACTCAATGCCCTCATCCAGATCATCTATGAAGATGTTAAAGAGGATGGGGCCCAGCACTGATCCTTGAGGGACACCAAAAGTGACCGGCTGCCAGCAACTGAACAAGGGGACACAGCCTCAAGTTGTGCCAAAGGAGGTCTAGGGAAGTTCTTACCAGAGAGAGTGATTGGCATTGGAATGGGCTGCCCAGGGAGGTGATGGAGTCACCATCCCTGGAGATGTTCAAGAAAAGACTTGATAGGGCACTTAGTGCCATGGTCTGGTTTATTGTACAGGGCTGGGTGCTAGGTTGGACTGGATGAACTTGGAGGTCTCTTCCATCCTGGTTGATTCTATGAGATATATATGTATGTAAAAGAAGAGATAGGTGATGCTTTTTCTTACTTTCTCTAACAAGTCCTTTAAAATAATGAATGCCAGAAAATCCTAGAACCATTTAGGCTGAACAAAACCCTTAGGATCATTCAGTCCCAACGGCAAACTTAACACTGCCAATGTCATCACCAAACCATCACAATTTCTTCAGAACATAACTGGAGAGGGAAAAAATGTACAAAAAAATGGATTTATTTTCCATGGGTAAATATTATGAAGAAATAGAATGTCCTACCTGCAGAGAGGTGAAATATTGGTCACCACTGCGTGGCACTAGCAAAAGTCAACACAGAGTTCAGATACAGGTGCAAGTGGGACTGGCTTCAGTTTACATTGATTGTCTACATCTGAGTTAGCCATCTGGAAAGTTTTTTTTTAAGTCAGATGAGAAAAACAGGCTTTCCTGCATTTTGAATCATCTCATCTGGTCTAGAGATACAGAAACATAGAACCAGTCAGGGTTGGAAGGCACCACAAGGATCATCTAGTTCCAACCCCCCTGCCATGCCCAGGGACACCCTACACTAAATCAGGCTGGCCAGAGCCTCATCCAGCCTGGCCTTAAACACCTCCAGGGACGGGGCCTCAATCACCTCCCTGGGCAACCCATTCCAGGCTCTTACCACTCTCATGTTGAACAACTTCCTCCTCACATCCAGTCTGAACATACCCACTTCCAGCTTTGCTCCATTCCCCCCAGTCCTGTCACTCCCTGGTAGCCTAAAAAGTCCTTCCCCATCTTTTTTGTAGGTCCCCTTCAGATCCTGGAAGGCCACAAGAAGGTCACTTGGGAGCCTCCTCTTCTCCATGCTGAACAGCCCCAACTCTTTCAGTCTGTATTAATATATGTGTTAAGATGAAGTGTCACTCTAATAATTACTTTCCCTCCATTGATAATAACCAAAATCAATTGGTTAATTCAGACAAAACATATGTACAGCATAGGTAAGCAAGATTAAATCTGGCTCTGACACTTGTTTCTTGTTAGTTATGTAAAAGCTTCTTCAATCACATTAAGGAGCTACAACCTGCTGGCAGCAGGTCACAAGTGATGTCCTCCACAGCTCAGTGTTGGGACCACTTCTGTTTAACATCTTTATTGATGACCTCAAGAAAGACATAGAGTGTGTCAGCAGTGAGTTTGCACCAAGTTGTGTGGCAGTGTTGATCTGCAGGAGGGGAGGGAGGCTCTACAGAGAGACTTGGATAGGTTGAATGGATGGGCCAATGTTAATGTAATGAGCTTCAATATGGCTAAATGCCAGGTCCTGCACTTGGGTCACAACAACCCCAAGAAACACTACAGGCTTGGGGCAGTGTGGCTGGAGAGCTGCCTGGCAGAAAGGGACCTGGGGGTTGTAATAGACAAACAACTCAATATGAGCAAGCAGTGTGCCCAGGTGGGCAAGAAAGCCAATGGCATCCTAGCTGGGGTTAGAAATGCTGTGCCCAGCACGGGTAGGGAGGTGATTGTCCCCTTGTACTCAACTGTGGTGAGGCTACACCTTGAGTAGTTTTGGGCATCTAATTACAAGGGGGATGTGGAGGTGCTGGAGCAAATGCAGAGGAGGGCAACAAAACTGAGGAAGGGCCTAGAGAATAAATCTTATGAGGAGCAAGTGAAGGAGCTTGGGATGGTTAGTCTGAAAAAGAGGGGGCTGAGGGGAGACTTCACTGCTTTCTACAGTGGTGGGTGCTGGTCTCTTCTCACAGGTGAACAGTAATAGAATAAGAGGGAATAGCCTCAAGCTGAGATGGGATGGGTTTAGACTGGACATTAGGAAACATCTTTCCATTGAAAGAGTGGTGAGGCACTGGAAAGAGCTGCCCAGGGAGGTGGTGGAGTCATCACCCCTGAGGAGTAGTTGTAGCCAGGAGGAGGTTGCTCTCTTCTCTCAGGCAGCCAGCACCAGAACAAGAGGACACAGCCTCAAGCTGTGCCAGGGGAAATTTAGGCTCGAGGTGAGGAGAAAGTTCTTCCCTGAGAGAGTCATTGGCTACTGGAATGGGCTGCCCAGGGAGGTGGTGGAGTCGCCGTCCCTGGAGCTGTTCAAGGCAGGATTGGACGTGGCACTTGGTGCCATGGTCTAGCCTTGAGCTCTGTGCTAACAGGTTGGACTTGATGATCTATGAGGTCTCTTCCAACCTTGGTGATACTGTGAGACTGTGATACTGTGTTTAAAAGTCATCTGGATGTGGTGCTTGGGGATGTGGTTTAGGGTGAACTTTGTAGAGTAGGATTATAGGTTGGACTTGGTGATCATGAGGGGCTTTTCCAACTGGAATGTTTCTGTGGTTCTGTGAAATTACAGCTCAGCTTTTCAAAATAAGAATGGATCTCATTTCTTCTGTTGTGACAGCTCCATTTGAAAGAAAAAATACGAGGCAAAAGAAATGGGACATTATCACCTGACAGACAACAGCTACCTGAGACTGTTAGAGGATGGGGTAGGTACTAATACACAAATGTTTACTACTTAGTGGGATCTGTAGCACAGAAATGTGGATCAGAGTGACTGCAGCTCTGTGCTGTAGCACAGGGTATAATCAAACTATGTTACTAAAACAATTATGCTGACTTTTAGCTCTTTGTAACCAAATGAAAGAATAACTTCTATGAATGTCTATTTCAGACTTAAAGCTAAAGCACAGAACCCTTGGCTGATACAGCCATATGCAGTAGTGTGTTGGTGTGCTACTTTGAGCCTAGCTGAGATATTTTGGTGAGAAGAGTTAGACTATAGGCTATGAGAAGGAAACCATGGTGATGGCTGCTGCACTCATAGGCTTGCTGAGATGCATAAGAACAAGAACACAAACACAGATAAGGGAGCCTCTCTCTGGCTTTGGGGATGCACTTCTCTCTCTCTAACCTGCTGTTTAATCCTTCTGCTTCCTAACCCCCCTGTCCGACTCTCCAAACTCACTTTGAGTGTAAGGCAAAGTTTGGGGTAAGGTAGAGGGGTGGGGAGAAGGTGGAAGGGTGGTTGGGAGCCCCTCCTGGGGACTCTGGTTTCTGGCAGGGCTGTTGTGTTTCTGTATCACTTTTAACTTGTCTGTTTCGGTCTGTAGCTGTAGAGATTGTCACTACCTGCTTGTACCTTGTGCTAAGCTGTAAATACAAAGCTTCATTCTCCAATTTCCAGCTGGGCTGAGTCTAATCTGGGTGATTTTCTTAAGTGTGGGGGGGCAGGGAACACCCAAACCGTCTCAGTTGGAGAGGTTGTTGCCATATCTCTTAGACAGTACAGCTGTGGCACAGATAGGACCAGTGAAGACACCAAGCCCAAATAAGTCAGCAAAATTTAGATTTCCATTTATATTAATTGCATACTTTTAAAAAAAAGTCCCTTAGAAGTCTTATAAACAGAAGGCAAATAAATATTGAGGGCACCATGTTCAGTGTATGGGAATATAATCAGTACTTAGAAATCTTGCCACAATCAAAATCAGCCTCCTGCTGTAGGAGGATGAATATATCAATATCTGAAGGGGACCAATAGGAAGGTTGGGGAGGGACTTGCTGGAGGGCAGGGATGCATCCAGAGGGACCTGGACAGGCTGGAGAGGTGGGCCCAGGCCAACCTCATGACGTTTAACAAGGCCAAGTGTAAGGTCCTGCACCTGGGTCGGTGCAATCCCAGGCACAGATCCAGGCTGGGTGGGGAATGGCTGAGAGCAGCCCTGAGGAAAAGGACCTGGGGGTCTGGGGTGACGAAAAGCTCAACATGAGCCTGCAGTGTGCACATGCAGCCCAGACAGCAACCCTGTGCTGGGCTGCATCAAGAGCAGTGTGGGCAGCAGGGCAAGGGAGGGGATTCTGCCCCTTTACTCTGCTCTCCTCAGACCCCACCTGCAGTACTGTGTGCAGTTCTGGAGCCCCCAGCACAAGAAGGACATGGAACTGCTGGAGCGGGTCCAGAGGAGAGCCACGAAGATGCTCAGAGGGCTGCAGCAGCTCTGCTATGAGGACAGGCTGAGAGAGTTGGGGCTCTGCAGCCTGGAGAAGAGAAGGCTTCGAGGAGACCTTAGAGTGGCTTTGCAGTATCTGAAGGGAGCCTACAGGAAGGCTGGGGAGGGACTATTGACAAGGTCTGGTAATGTCAGGACGAGGGGGAATGGGTTTAAGCTGGCAGAGGGGAGATTTAGACTGGATGTTAGGAGGAAGTTCTTTACAGTGAGGGTGGTAAGGCACTGGAACAGGTTGCCCAGGGAGGCTGTGGATGCTTCCTCCCTGGAAGTGTTTAAGGCCAGGCTGGATGAGGCCTTGAGCAGCCTGCTCTAGTGGGAGGTGTCCCTGCCTATGGCAGGGGGTTGGAGCTGGATGATCCTTGAGGTCCCTTCCAGCCTAAACCATTCTATGATTCTATGATTCTATGATTCTATGACTGTTTAGCAGTGTTTGTAGTAATAGGACAAGTGGCAGTGGTTTGAAACTGGAGCAGATTTAGGTTAAGGAGGAAGTTATTCACAATGAGAGTAGCAAAATGCTGGAACAGGTTGCCTGGGATGTGGTTGAGGCCCCATCTGTGGAGACAATCAAGATCAGACTGGATGTGGCCCTGGGCCCTGAGCTAGGTGGAGGTGTCCTTGCTTACTCTGTGTGTGTGGGGTTGGACAAGATGACCTCTGAGGGTCCCTTCCAAGCCGATGCAATGTGTGAATCTGCAGTGAAGGAAATGCTGTTTTCTCGCAGTTCTCTTCCTGCTGACAGGTGATCAAAGGATGTCAGACCCTTCTACCAGCCAGCTATTTCCCTACATTTGTGCTTTAAGTACCATTTTAGACTAGTGGGACTAATTTAGAGTGATTTTCCCCTCCCAACAATCTTGAGATTAGAAAGGTAGGAGCATTTTATGGTATTATTATCTGAAAGCTGTCAAGAGTAATTTGCCAAGGCAGAGCAGAGGCTCAGGAAATGGCTTCACTTGCTGAAATAAAACCTGAGTTTGTACACTGTTAAAGTGTTTGCCAGAGCTAAGATCCATCACTGACTGTCTAGCACAATACCTCCAATTTAAAAGCATCTTCCTCATCTTGTGCCACACAGTGGAGCTGCTTATGCAGACACTGGCAGCTCATAGTTACTCCATCCTCAGTCGATCATAGCAGCGATAAGAAGGGGCAAGACAAAGAGGTCTGGTTTGTAATGTCAGTGGGCAGGAACTGGGGGATGCTACATGGAATCCTGTCTGAAGCTGTGAGCTGATGTGGAATGAGCAGTTCTTCCATACCACAGGGCTTTTTCTTGCCCTGTGGTCTGCTTGCAGCTGTTGAGTGGTCTGAAGAGGTGCAGCACACTGCTGTAAGTGCCCTAAGGACATTTCTGTCAGCTAAGGATCACGGAACAGGAGTTAGCTGAACCAAGAAGGCCAATGGCATCCTGGCTTGGATCAGGAATGGTGTGGCCAGCAGGACCAGGGAAGTCCTTCTGTACTCAGCGCTGGTCAGGCCACATCTTGAGTGCTGTGTCCAGTTCTGGGCCACTCAATTTAAGAAAGATGTTGAGGTGTTTGAGCATGTCCAGAGAAGGGCAACAAGGCTGATGAGGGGGCTGGAGCACAGCCCTGTGAGGAGAGGCTGAGGAAGCTGGGGGTGTGCAGCCTGGGGAAGAGGAGGCTCAGGGGAAACCTTATTGCTCTCTACAACTACTTGAAGGGAGGTTGTAGTCAGGCAGGGTTGGTCTCTTTGCCCAGACACCCAGTAACAGAATAAGAGGTCACAGCCTCAAGCTGCACCAGGGTAAGTTTAAGCTGGGGGTCAGGAAGAAGTTCTTCACAGCAAGAGTGATTGGCATTGGAATGGGCTGCCTGGGGAGGTGGTGGAATCACCATCCCTGAAGATGTTTAAGAGAAGGCTGCATAAGGCACTTAGTGCCATGGTTTAGTTAATTAGAAGGATTAGGTGGTAGGTTGGATTCGATGATCCTAGAGGTCTTTTCCAACCTGGTTAATTCTGTGTTTCTGTGAAGGGAATGTAGAAGAAAAGTTGAGGGAAAAGTGTACCATTTCCTCCCAAGAAAGGCATTTTTTAACTCTCACTCCTGGGTTGCTGCTTGCTGCAGTAGAAGCATTGACATTCTGTCAAAATAGTAATAAAAAGAAAAGAATAGCCCATGGTTAATTTTGTGAATGGTCCCCTGGCTCACATAAATGCTTGATTCATTTCAAGTCAGATACCTTCTCAACCCTGCTAATAGCTTATGCCAGTCCTCCTTCAGGAATGAATTCCTTAGGTTAATTATATGTTATAAACACTTCTATAACTTCTCCATTTGGATGAGTGTTGGGTGTCCCTTCTTGTCCTTTCCTCCCTTTCACTGTTTTGTACTCCTCTATCAGATCTCTCTCACTTCATTTTTATCATCTCCAGCATAAGTCCCTATCTTAGTGTTTATTTTTATGGCAAGCTACAAGAAATAAAAAGACTCCAAGGCCTGTTTATTCACTGGGAGGATGGATGCAAAACTCATTCTTGGTCAATACAGCCTTATAAAGTTTAGTATAAGTAAAATTACAGCACATCCAAGCTGTGAAATTATCTGCAGAGGGTCCATTCCAATAATTACAACAACCTTGAAACCAAATTTCCTGGATGAATGAATTCACAGAGGCTTATGAGGAGATTTCTTTTCCAAATGCTGCACAATGAAGTGATCACAGACACATCTGGCAGCATCCCTAATGAGTATTGCCTTCCTCTCCAGTAAGCACCAAACTCCTTTTCACTGTGCAGTGATGCTATTTCGATTGTAGAATATGGTCACTGTGTGCCACATGAAATCATAGAATCATAGAATGGTTTAGGTTGGAAGGGACCTCAAGGATCATCCAGCTCCAACCCCCTGCCATAGGCAGGGACACCTCCCACTAGAGCAGCTTGCTCAAGGCCTCATCCAGCCTGGTCTTAAATGCCTCCAGGGAGGAAGCAGCCACAACCTCCCTGGGCAACCTGTGCCAGTGTCTCACCACCCTCACTGTAAAGAACTTCCTCCTAACATCCAGTCTAAATCTCCCCTCTGCCAGCTTAAACCCATTCCCCCTCATCCTGACATTACCAGACCTTGTCAATAGTCCCTCGCCAGCCTTCCTGTAGGCTCCCTTCAGATACTGCAAAGCCACTCTAAGGTCTCCTCAAAGCCTTCTCTTCTCCAGGCTGCAGAGCCCCAACTCTCTCAGCCTGTCCTCATAGCAGAGCTGCTGCAGCCCTCTGAGCATCTTCGTGGCTCTCCTCTGGACTGGCTCCAGCAGTTCCATGTCCTTCTTGTGTTGGGGGCTCCAGAACTGCACACAGTACTCCAGGTGGGGTATCTCTTTAAAGTGTTTTCTGAATCAAGGTGAGCTTTATGGTATATGAGCACAGCTGATACCTTTTGGTAAGATCCAAGTACATTAACATTTGCCTGTCTTAGTGTATCAGAAATTAATAACAGTTATTAATTATGGAGATTAATTTCCATATGAATATTCTTTTCTTAATTATTACTATTCAAAAATTGGGGAAATTCCCTGAGGTGCTTTGGGTTTTCAGTCAACAGGAAGCAGTGGCACAGAATTAAACAGTTGAAACAATCAGAACTTGGAAAAATAGGAGCATGAGACCAGGAAGAATTATAACTATGCCTATGGAGTCTTGGCATTCACTCCAGCAAAGGTACTCATGACTCTTTTGGTCCCTGAGAAAGTCTCCTGTATCAAAGATGCTTTCAAACTCATGAGGATGATCCCAGGGTAAAATACAAATATTGGCTTATGGAAAATGAGACCTCACAACACACAGAGTGTTATCAGGTGAGACATGTTTGATCAGTGCTGGGGGACACGGGGAGGTCCTTCTCCAAAGCCCTTGCACAACTTCACCTAGTTCAGGTAGAATATTTATGCTACAAAGTCATACCTATTCAGTACAGGGGTAGAGTTATTACAATTAGCTCTTGGAATAGGAGGAGATATTACAATTAGTTCCTGGAACTCATTTCCATCCTGTCCCACCTCTTCACGCATGCTCATTGCCACCTGGTGGTTGCCTTTTGGGGTCTTTGGGAGGAAGGCCAACATCTTCCTCAGTCTGACCTCTCTACTTCACGTCCACCTGGCATCAGTTGTGGGTCACATTCTTGGCTGGAGTCTCCAGTGTTCTCATCTTTGAATACAATATTCTTCTGCTCTGTGAGAGTGTTTCAAGACCCTTTGAAGCTTAACCCTCCTGCTTTGTCTTCATCTGCTTGATGCTGCTTTCTGTCAGTGCTGACACAGTTAGGGATTTAACTAGGCTCCTACACTCTGTCTTCTCTAGCCCTTTTAACTAGGCTCCTACACTCTACCTTCTCTAGCCCTTTTAACCAGGCTCCTACACTCTGTCTTCTCTAGCCCTTTTAACTAGGCTCCTACACTCTGTCTTCTCTAGCCCTTTTAACCAGGCTCCTACACTCTACCTTCTCTAGCCCTTTTAACCAGGCTCCTACACTCTGCCTTCTCTAGCCCTTTTAACTAGGCTCCTACACTCTGTCTTCTCTAGCCCTTTTAACTAGGCTCCTACACTCTACCTTCTCTAGCCCTTTTAACTAGGCTCCTACACTCTACCTTCTCTAGCCCTTTTAACTAGGCTCCTACACTCTGTCTTCTCTAGCCCTTTTAACTAGGCTCCTACACTCTGTCTTCTCTAGCCCTTTTAACTAGGCTCCTACACTCTACCTTCTCTAGCCCTTTTAACTAGGCTCCTACACTCTGTCTTCTCTAGCCCTTTTAACCAGGCTCCTACACTCTACCTTCTCTAGCCCTTTTAACTAGGCTCCTACACTCTGTCTTCTCTAGCCCTTTTAACCAGGCTCCTACACTCTGTCTTCTCTAGCCCTTTTAACTAGGCTCCTACACTCTACCTTCTCCAGCCCTTTTCCCATATCAGTATTTCAAGGAGAGGGAAGAAGATGCTGCTGAGCTGGCTAGTGTTAGCTGCAACATGTGGCTGCCTTTAATGAGCTACAAGTGAGGAGAGGCAGGAAGGCTCTGTGCAGACAAATGCTGGTGTAGAAAGGCTGGATACACAAAGGTGGTTTCTAAACCATCCCCCTTTATATACTTGATTTGAAAATCAATCTGGCCAGTGGGCACTGACACCATTGCTCTGGCTGATGGATTCAAAGCTTCCTGCCTCCTTTAGCCATGCAGCACAAGACACCTGACAGGAGGTTCTAAGCCCACAAGCCCTCAAGGCTTTGCTAGGGCCAAACCCTTATTGTTTGCTCATCTAACTCACTCCTGATCCCACAACAGGAGGAGGAGAGCCAGGGTCAAACCAGCCTATCAGGGTTCATGCCCTACCAGGACAGTTAGTAGTGCAAAGGAATAGAATAAGATCCTGGTTCCATTTTTGTGAGGATATCAGAGAAACCATTTTAAATTAGATATTTTATTATTAACTTTTTGTATGACAACAACATCTGCTTTCTTCACTTCAATTCCTAAAATGAACAGAGTAGGTCTCTTGGGCTGTGTCTTTTTAAAACTCATTTAGTAGCATGGACCTGAACATTAAATAAATGTTAATGAATCAACCACTTTTGGGTTTTCCCCTTACCCTCACTTCAGGGGCTTAATGGAATTAATACATGTTCATAGAATCACAGAATAGAACCATAGAATCAGTCAGGGTTGGAAGAGACCACAAGGATCAGCCAGTTCCAACCCCCCTGCCATGCCCAGGGACACCCTACCCTAGAGCAGGCTGCCCACAGCCTCAGCCAGCCTGGCCTGAAACACCTCCAGCCATGGGGCCTCAACCACCTCCCTGGGCAACCCATTCCAGCCTCTCACCACTCTCATGCTCAAAAACTTCCTCCTCACCTCCACTCTGACTCTCCCCACCTCCAGCTTTGCTCCATCCCCCCCAGTCCTGTCACTCCCTGATAGCCTAAAAAGGCCCTCCCCAGCTTTTTTGTAGCCCCCTTCAGATACTGGAAGGCCACAAGAAGGTCACCTGGGAGCCTCCTCTTCTGCAGGCTGCACAGCCCCAACTCCTCCAGTCTGTCATGTTCACTTGCATGACTTCCTCTTGAAAAAAATATTAATTTGATCCAGATAATCTGGTACTAGGAAAAAGAGAATGACAAGAGGAAAAGGGTGTAGAAGGGAGAATAAGATGCAGATGCAAGGACAGAGAAATTTGAAAGAAACAAAGGTATTTCATAGAATCATAGAATGGTTGTGGTTGGAAAGGACCTCAAAGATCATTCAGTCCCAACTGAATTTGCTCCATTCCCCCCAGTCCTGTCACTCCCTGTGTGCTAGTTTGAAGCTAGCTGGTATGTTTTGCTGAGAAGGGCTAGCTAATAGGCTGTAAAATGAAAACAATGGTGAGGTCTACTTCCCTCACACTCTTGCTGGGATGTNGGGGTGGTTGAGAGCCCCTCCTGGGGACTCAGGTTTCTGGCAGGGCTGTTGTGTTTCTGTATTACCTTTTACCTTGTCTATTTCTGTCTATAACTGTATATGCTGTAACTATCTGCTTGTAAATTGTGCCAGCTGTAAATATAAGCTTCATTCATATTTCCAGAGCTGGCTGAGTCTAGTCTGGGTGATTTCTAAAGCTTGGGGAGGTGGGGGACACCCAAACCATTACACCCTGGGAGTCTGAAAAGTCCTTCCCCAGCTTTTTTGTAGCGCCCTTCAAATCCTGGAGGGCCACAAGAAGGTCACCTGGGAGCCTCCTCTTCTCCAGCCTGCACAGCCCCAACTCTTTCAGTCTGTGCTCACAGGAGAGGTGCTCTGCTCTGCTCATCCCAGTGGCCCTTCTCTGGACACGCTCCTCGCTCCGTTAGCCATCTGTTCTCCAGCATATGCTCTTCATCCAAGCAGTACCCTCAGGTAGAGTAGGACGTTGAGACCAGCAAATATTAATCTATGCATAACTGAACTGGCTGATAAACCAGAGGCACCATGACAATATAAAACACATTACAGCTTATTGCTGGTCTGGTTTTATCATTTTCTCCTTTACATCATAGATTTAAACTAATATTTGTTCCGCAGTCATGTCCCGTGGAGCAGAATGGAAAAACAGCATTTCACCAAGGAGCAGAACAGACTCACACACACTGGGTAGGAACAAATGAAATAACAGTGTTATGGCTTTATGAGGTGTTGGCTGTGCCCAGTGTAGCTAGACAATGCATATAGTCCTGAAGCTTTACAACTCTCCTTCTTGCAGAAAAGAGAAGTATTTTATGTGAGTTTGGTGATATCAGTAGAACTGACCCTCCAAGGAACACAATTTCCTTTAGGAAAGTAATTTAACTCTCAGAATTTTATGTATGCTGTGGTTTAAGAGAACTGAAACCTCTAGATGAGGACATAAAATCACATCTGGAAAAGACTAGAAGCAAAAATATGGATAAAGAAAGAAAAGGCTTCTAAAATATTTGGTGTTCATTAAAGTTAACTCTTTTGCTCTTATTCTTGTAACAGGAATCATTTGAACTCAGTACCTGCTAAACAAGCACTGTTAGAAGGACAAAGCAAAGTAGATTGGAAAGTATTTTTGTAGAGTAGGGTTACAGGTTGGACTTGGTAATCGTGAGGGTCTTTTCCAACCTGGATGTTTCTGTGGTTCTGTATCTCTGGAGGTCCAGTGCTCTAAGGTTCTACATCAGACAAGGCTAAGTTTAGCACTTAATCACTTTGCACAGGATCTTGTCCAGTCTTCTTGTCTTGTGTGCAGTTCTGGAGCCCCCAACACAAGAAGGACATGGAACTGCTGGAGCGGGTCCAGAGGAGAGCCACGAAGATGCTCAGAGGGCTGCAGCAGCTCTGCTATGAGGACAGGCTGAGAGAGTTGGGGCTCTGCAGCCTGGAGAAGAGAAGGCTTCGAGGAGACCTTAGAGTGGCTTTGCAGTATCTGAAGGGAGCCTACAGGAAGGCTGGGGAGGGACTATTGACAAGGTCTGGTAATGTCAGGACGAGGGGGAATGGGTTTAAGCTGGCAGAGGGGAGATTTAGACTGGATGTTAGGAGGAAGTTCTTTACAGTGAGGGTGGTGAGACACTGGCACAGGTTGCCCAGGGAGGTTGTGGATGCTTCCTCCCTGGAGGTGTTTAAGGCCAGGCTGGATGAGGCCTTGAGCAGCCTGCTCTAGTGGGAGGTGTCCCTGCCTATGGCAGGGGGTTGGAGCTGGATGATCCTTGAGGTCCCTTCCAACCTAAACCATTCTATGATTCATTCTGTGATTCATTCTATTTTCTCTGTGTACTTTTGAGAGTAGTATGGCTTCATCTTGTTACTGACAAGCCATTAGGTAATTGAAGACAGCATAAGACTTCACTGACTCTTTTCCCTTAGACTGGACTTAAAACCCTACCAATTTTCCATAGTCTCCTCATAAGGCATATTTTTCAGCCCTCTTGGTAGCCCTCCATTTGCATTGCCTCAGTGTGTGGACATCTGCTGGGGTGCCTAGATTCCAAGGTAACACTCAATATGCGGTTTCAGGTGCCAAATAGATGGGGATAACCGATTCTCTCACCTTGGACAGCAAAGCTGGAGGTGGGGAGAGTCAGGCTGGAGGTGAGGAGGAAGTTGTTGAGCATGAGAGTGGTGAGAGGCTGGAATGGGTTGCCCAGGGAGATGGTTGAGGCCCCATGGCTGGAGGTGTTTCAGGCCAGGCTGGCTGAGGCTGTGGGCAGCCTGCTCTAGGGTAGGGTGTCCCTGGGCATGGCAGGGGGGTTGGAACTGGCTGATCCTTGTGGTGCCTTCCAACCCTGACTGATTCTATTCTTTGGTTTTATTCTACCTTACTGGCAGCATTCCAAGGCTGCTCAGTATGCAGTTAGGCCTCGTAACCGCAAGAGGGCACCACTGACACATGCTCAACCTGCTGTCCACATTGATGCGAGGCCTTGACCTCAAAGCCAGTTTCAAAGCAGTTGGGCTTCTCCTGCTGCAGGGGGTTGTTTCACTCCTGTTGTTGTTGAGTTTCATGAGGTCTCTGTTAGTTTGGGTTTGTTCCAGCACATTGAAATCCCTTTGGATTGTCATCTGTCCCTCCAGCATAGCACACCATCCCAGAATGTTAGAGGTTAGAAAGGTGTTTCCAATGTCAGTACCAAAACATCTTATAAATCAGATTTAGAAGGCATCAGTATTAAGGATTGTGGAAGTTTTTTTTTTGGCAAAACATTTGGGTTTGTCTGTTTTGAGGTTCTAGAGGACAGAATCCACCCTTCCCCTTAATTCTCCATGAGTTTCAGTGGAATGCTCAAACATGGCAACCACAGAGATAGGAATTTTCAGCAAAACAGAGCATCATTCAGTCTTGTCTCAGGTAGTGACAGGACTAGGGGGCATGGAGCAAAGCTGGAGCTGGATCCTTGTGGTCCCTTCCAAGCCTGACTGATTCTGTGGTTGTCAGAGACTGGCACTTACTATACAAGATGTGTTACTGAACAAAAACGGAACAAAACCTCTCAGACAAGTGCTATTCATTGGTCTTGAATAGGAAGTGATTTGGGTTTTGAATCATAGAATCAACCAGGTGGGAAAAGACCTCCAACATCATCCAGTCCAACCCAGCACCCAGCCCTATCCAGTCAACCAGACCATAGAATCATAGAATGGTTTAGGTTGGAAGGGACCTCAAGGATCATCCAGCTCCAACCCCCTGCCATAGGCAGGGACACCTCCCACTAGAGCAGGCTGCTCAAGGCCTCATCCAGCCTGGCCTTAAACACCTCCAGGGAGGAAGCATCCACAACCTCCCTGGGCAACCTGTGCCAGTGTCTCACCACCCTCACTGTAAAGAACTTCCTCCTAACATCCAGTCTAAATCTCCCCTCTGCCAGTTCAAACCCATTCCCCCTCGTCCTGACATTCCCAGACCTTGTCAATAGTCCCTCCCCAGCCTTCCTGTAGGCTCCCTTCAGATACTGCAAAGCCACTCTAAGGTCTCCTCGAAGCCTTCTCTTCTCCAGGCTGCAGAGCCCCAACTCTCTCAGCCTGTCCTCAGAGCAGAGCTGCTGCAGCCCTCTGAGCATCTTCGTGGCTCTCCTCTGGACTGGCTCCAGCAGTTCCATGTCCTTCTTGTGTGGTGGGCTCCAGAACTGCACACAGTACTGCAGGTGGGGTGAGATAAAGTAAATGACACTAAGTGCCCCATCCAGTCTTTGCTCAAACACCTCCAGGGACGGTGACTCCACCACCTCCCTGGGCAGCCCATTCCAATGCCAATCACTCTCTCTGCCAACAACTTCCTCCTAACATCCAGCCTAGACCTCCCCTGGCACAACTTGGGACTGTGTCCCCTTGTTCTGTTGCTGGTTGCGTGGGAGAAGAGACCAACCCCACCTGGCTACAGCCTCCCTTCAGGTAGCTGCAGACAGCAATGAACTCTGCCCTGAGCCTCCTCTTCTGCAGGCTGCACACCCCCAGCACCCTCAGCCTCTCCTCACAGGGCTGTGCTCCAGGCCCCTCCCCAGCTTCATTGTCTATCTGTGGACACCTTCCAGCACCTCAACATCTCTCTTGAATTGAGGAGCTCAGAACTGGACACAGCACTCAAGGTGTGGCCTGAGCACTGCTGAGTACAGGGAAAGAGGAACCTCCCTTGTCCTACTGGCCACACTCATCTTGATCTGGCCAGGATGCCATAGGCTCTCCTAGCCACCTGGGCACACTGCTGGCTCATGTTCAGTTACTATCTGATGAGTATTCACCCTACAGTTTGATGAGTTGATACTCATCTTAATCTTCCCTGAACGTAGATTGAACTTACTACTATTAAATAACAGGTTTATAACAAGCAAAAGGAAGCAGAATGTGTAAGAGAGGCAGGGAAACCTTCTCCATAGGGTATTGTAAATGCCAAAACATAAATTTAAAAAGGACTAGGAATATTCATGGAAGACAAGTCCCTGAAATGCAGTTAAACAAAGATATGGCCTATAGCTAAATAAAACACTAAACCTGCTGATTTCTGGAATGATATATCTGGGGAAATATCACTACAGGATTAGTCTGAATGTATCTACTATGATTTTTCTTTCTAAAATGAAATAGTGGACCAGATAATCTTTGGCATGAGCTAGGATGGCTGCATTCTTACTTGGTTTGTGTCCACACAGACTCTCTCCTTGGTCTATACTGACTGCAAAGTCATGCTTGCTAATTCATCATTTCACCAGAATTCCTCTACTCCAATCCAAAGCATAAAACCTTCCTAATGCAGAAAAGGCCTCTGGCTGAAACGGTTTAAAAACACTTTTGAGACATGTGAAAATGGATTGAAACTAAATCAATTGCCCAGGGAGGCAGCTGAAGCCCCATCCCTGGGGATATTCAGTGTGAGGCTTGTCAGGGCTCTGAGCAACCTGAGCCAATTGAGGATGCCCTTTCTGTGACTGGCCATTGGAATGGGCTGCCCAGGGAGGTGGTGGAGTCGCCGTCCCTGGAGGTGTTGAAGCAAAGCCTGGATGAGGCACTTAGTGCCATGGTCTGGTTGACTGGCTAGGGCTGGGTGCTAGGTTGGACTGGATGACCTTGGAGGTCTCTTCCAACCTGGTTGATTCTATTCTATTCTATTCTATTCTATTCTATTCTATTCTATTCTATTCTATTCTGTTCTATTCTATTCTATTCTATTCTATTCTGTTCTGTTCTAGTCTATTCTAGTCTATTCTATTCTATTCTATTCTTGACTGCAGGGGGGAGTTGGACTAGATAAGCTTTGAGGTCCTTTCCAATCCAGACCATTGTATGATTCTGTGAATTAGCGTTTCTCATGACCAGTTCTGGGCTCCTCAATTCAAGAGAGATGTTGAGGTGCTGGAATGTGTCCAGAGAAGGCAATGAAGTTGGTGAGGGGCCTGGAGCACAGCCCTGTGAGGAGAGGCTGAGGGAGCTGGGGGTGTGCAGCCTGCAGAAGAGGAGGCTCAGGGCAGACCTCATTGCTGTCTACAACTACCTGAAGGGAGGCTGTAGCCAGGTGGGGTTGGGCTCTTCTGCCAGGCAGCCAGCAACAGAACAAGGGGACACAGTCTCAAGTTGTGGCAGGGGAGGTCTAGGCTGGATGTTAGGAGGAAGTTGTTGGCAGAGAGAGTGATTGGCATTGGAATGGGCTGCCCAGGGAGGTGGTGGAGTCACCGTCCCTGGAGGTGTTGAAGCAAAGCCTGGATGGGGCACTTGGTGATGTGGTCTGGTTGATTGGATAGGGCATTTACACAGCTACATGCCATGCAATATGGGAAATCCTTTTTAATTCTCTCACAAATTAGTATTTCAACTGGGAAGCACAGTGATGAAATGATTGTATTAATATTCATCCTTGAACTGAAACAAACTTGTTTCCCAGGAAACCAAAAATCATTTTTCTCTCCACACCAAATCCATACCATTAAACTCCCATCTGAATAGATCCTACAGCTAGATTAACTATTGAACTGATACTCCTAGAAAGTGAATATTAAGCTTGTGTATTTGGTGGCTCACACCAGAAAGGTTGTAATTTATGTGGAATGAGATAATGTTTGGGGTAGTGAGAATCCCAAATCCCTCTGACTCTTGACACAGAGGTAATTAAGTGAGTCAGACAAGAGTCTGTCTGCATCCTTTGAAACTACAACCAGGCATGCACACAGAATTACTTTGCAGCACTCTGACACATTACATTTAAACTTTGTGTGTAGTCAATAAATCATATAGAAACCTGTTCTTTCCTTCCATCAACAGTGAAAAGACTGGATGAGGCACTTAGTGCCATGCTCTAGTTGATTGGATAATTAAACAGCTTGATCTTAATACTTGCTTGTAGAAAAGGCTCTTCTGTAGGTGAATATTAACTTATTTGTTTAATGTGGTGAAGTGAAGCATACAGATGAAATGGTTGTCTTCATTAGTGTGAATTCACAGAATCACAGCAATGTTCAGGTTGGAAAGGACCCTCGAGACCACCAAGTCCAACCCATTTTGCCATTGGAATGGGCTGCCCAGGGAGGTGGTGGAGTCGCCGTCCCTGGAGATGTTCAAGCAAAGCCTTGATGGGGCAGTTAGTGCCATGGTCTGGTTGATTGGACAGGGCTGGGAGATAGGTTGCACTGGATGATCTTGGAGGTCTCTTCTAGCCTGGTTGATTCTATGATTCTATGAAAGCTTTCTGGTTTCACTGCTCCTGTTGTTAATCTTACTGTTAAATTCATTTTCACGTCATAATTTGGTGTAAGGAAGGTCCCTGTATGATGAACCTGCTACTGATTGGCACATTAGCTCAAACTGAACCTTGGAGCTGTTTCAGAGATTGTTTCTGTCCTTAGTTCACAGTATCACAGTCTCACAGTATCACCAAGGTTGGAAGAGACCTCACAGATCATCAAGTCCAACCCTTTACCACAGAGCTCAAGGCTAGACCATGGCACCAAGTGCCACGTCCAATCCTGCCTTGAACAGCTCCAGGGACGGCGACTCCACCACCTCCCTGGGCAGCCCATTCCAGTAGCCAATGACTCTCTCAGGGAAGAACTTTCTCCTCACCTCGAGCCTAAATTTCCCCTGGCACGGCTTGAGGCTGTGTCCTCTTGTTCTGGTGCTGGCTGCCTGAGAGAAGAGAGCAACCTCCTCCTGGCTACAACCACCCCTCAGGTAGTTGCAGACAGCAATGAGGTCTGCCCTGAGCCTCCTCTTCTCCAGGCTAAACAATCCCAGCTCCCTCAGCCTCTCCTCGTAGGGCTGTGCTCGAGGCCTCTCCCCAGCCTCGTTGCCCTTCTCTGGACACGTTTATTTATGCTGAGTTGTAGAAAAGAAAACCCAAGAAATACACTGTTCTGGTAGATATCATCTCTGCCCAACCTAAATTACCATCCACTCTGATTTATAAATGACACAACAGGGTTAAATTCACTTCTGCTTGTTGTACAGGGAGTAGGGGGAAGGACTTGGAATGAGATTTAGGTGGAGAGAGTAATCCAATTAGGTAGTAGAAAACCCAATTTTATTATGAGGATCAAAGAACAACCACTGAGTTGTTAACTTTTCCTTTGCCACAGTGCTATCATTGTACTGCTTTCTGTTTCCATTGGCAGCCTTTCTGATTTGCTGAATATTCTTCCTTGGTCCATGCTTGAATAAAGTCAAGTGAAGCTACCACAGACAGAAAGGCAGAAAGTCATCCTACACAACAATAAATTAGTAAGTAACATTTTCCCTTTGAAAAATGTATCCTGATCTATTTTATTTTAATGCACATCAACATCTTTAATGAGAATATAAATTTAACAAGAAGTGGAAATGTCATTTTTTGATTGGTAATGTTTATTGACAAGTGACTGCAGAGCTGGGCCCAGGCCAACGTCAGGAGGTTCAACAAGACCAAGTGCAAAGTCCTGCAGCTGAGTCAGGGCAATCCCAAGCACTGATATAGGCTGGGCAGTGAGTGGCTGGAGAGCAGCCCTGAGGAGAGGGACTTGGGAGTGCTGGTGGATGAGAAGCTCAACAGGAGCCAGCAGTGTGCACTTGCAGCCCAGAGAGTCAAGCAGCACCTGGGCTGCATCAGGAGAAGTGTGGCCAGCAGGGAAAAGGAGATGATTTCCCCCCTCTGCTTCAGTCTGCTGAGACTCATCTGGAGTACTGCATCCAGTCCTGGAGCCCCTGTTAGAGGAAAGATCTGGATGTGCTGGAAGGTGTCTTGAGAAGGGCTATGAGGAACATCAGAGGGCTGCTGCAGAGACAGACTGAGAGAGCTGGGGCTGTTCAGTCTAGAGAAGAGATGGCTCTGAGGAGATCTTGTTGTGGCCTTTTAGTATCTGAAGGGAGCCTACAGGAAAGCTGGGGATGTCAGGTAGTGATAGGACTGGGGGCAATGAAGCAAAACTAGAAGTGGGTAGATTCAGATTGGGTGTTAGGAAGAAGTTCAGTTCGAGAGAGATGTTGAGACACTGGAACCTGTCCAGAGAAGGGCAACAAAGCTGGTGAGGGGCTTGGAGCACAAACCCTATGAGGAGAGGATAAGAGAGCTGGGGGTGTGCAGCCTGNCTGGATGAGCTTGGAGGTCTCTTCCAACTTGGTTGATTCTATCATTCTGTGATTCTAAGTTCTTCAGCATAACAGTGGTGAGACACTGAAACAGATGGCCCAGGGAGGTGGCAGAAGCCTCACCCCTGGAAATCTTCAAGGCCAGTCTGGCTGTGGCTCTGAGCAACCTGATGTAGTGTGAGGTGTCCCTGCTCTTGGCAGGGGGGTTGGAACTAGATGATCCTTGACATCCCTTCCAGCCCTGACAATTCCATGATTCTATGATTCAGAACTATCATTCCTGCTGACACCAGCCCATATAACTCAGTGCATTAGTCCAAAAAAATACTCTTTTCTTTCTTTTTCTTTTAATCAGGAAGCAAAAGTGTTTTTCACATGCTAATACACAGCTCTGCAGTAGAAAACCAGCACACACATTTGCTGGGTGGCCATACGTGGCTGTTGGAGGTAGATTTCTAGCTCAGACATAGGGGAGAGGTGAACATCCTAGGCATAGGCCATGTAAAGGCAGCAATGGATAAGTTAGTATCATTTCACTGGAGCATCAAGAGCTTTATGCCTGAAAGCACAGCTTGGATCTTCCCCTTGCTGCTTCTGCTGCTTCAGCTGCGCCTGCTGCTATCTTCCCCCGCTGCTGTTTTGCCTGCTGCTGCTTTGCCACCGCTTGACCCCTTCATTAAGGGTATTATATTTCCCTAGTAGTTTATTTCTCCTTATACTGTTCTATTTAAACTCTAAAAAATACATTTCCCTCTGACTTTTCCAAAGAAATTCCTGTTGTAGTGAGTTTATTCTACCAGGGCAGGGATCCATCCTAACCCCAGACACTGTAGTAGATTATCTGTCATGGATACAAATGCTTGGCATAGAATCATAGAATCACAGAATGGT
>WAAF01002599.1:0-24541 GCA_013400475.1 Tricholaema leucomelas | reverse complement strand
AAGAAAGAAAGAAAGAAAGAAAGAAAGAAAGAAAGAAAGAAAGAAAGAAAGAAAGAAAGAAAGAAAGAAAGAAAGAAAGAAAGAAAGAAAGAAAGAAAGAAAGAAAGAAAGAAAGAAAGAAAGAAAGAAAGAAAGAAAGAGAAAGAGAGAAAGAGAGAAAGAAGGAAAGAAAGAGAAAGAGAGAAAGAAAGAGAAAGAAAGAAAGAAAGAAAGAAAGAAAGAAAGAAAGAAAGAAAGAAAGAAAGAAAGAAAGAAAGAAAGAAAGAAAGAAGGAAAGAAATTGTCTGAAAGCCCAACAAGAGATTTGAAAACAGGCAAATAAAATTAATCTCTGCTCCTGGTAACACTACTATTAAAATTTCAATTTCCCTACTTAGTCCTTTATTAGAGCTGTTGGACCAAACCACCTCAGCTCTTATTGATTTTTCTTGTTTTTTCCTCCCCTGCTTGTAGGTTTATTTTTAATTAGATACCCCCATTGCAGCACTGAAACCTGCATTTTCCCCAAGTGAGGCTCTCTTTCTGCTAAGGGTAAAGCTGTGATCTGCTGATGTCAGTGGCTAACTTGCCATTGAGCCCAACAGAGCTGAGACTTCATCCCAAACCCATTCTGTGGGTTTTGCAAGCAGCTCTGATGTCTGTATGTGTGTGTGTAGATGTAGATTATAGATAGAGATGATATAGATATAAGTAGAGATGATACAGATGATATAGAAGCAGATATATATAGATATAGATGATACAGATGATAGATGCACATATAGATATATTGATATAGGTATAGATGATGTAGATTATATAGATGATATAGATATGCATGATATAGGTAATATATTTGGAGAGATAAAGAGAGAGAGATAGAAATAGAAATAGAAATAAATAGAAATAGAAATAGAGATAGAAATAAAAATAGAAATAGAGATAGAGATAGAGATAGAGATAGAGATAGAGATAGAGATAGAGATAGAGGTAGAGATAGAGATGGAGATAGAGGTAGAAATAGAGATAGATATGAGATAGAGATAGAGAGAGAAATAGAGATAGAGATGGAGATGAAGATAGAGATAGAGATGGAGATAGACAGATAGAGATAAATACAGATAGATATACTGTTGGTGTATTAAAGCTTAGTCTTTCTTTCTGAGACCTTCCAGTACACAAATGAGGTGCAAAAATCACAAAATCATAGAATTGTCAGGGCTGGAAGGAACTTCAAGGATCATCCCATTTCAACTGCCCTTGCCATGGGCAGGGACATCTCATACTAGAAATGGATGTAGATTATATAGATGATATAGATATGCATGATATAGGTAATATATTTGGAGAGAGAGAGAGATAGAAATAGAAATAGAAATAAATAGAAATAGAAATAGAAATAGAGATAGAGGTAGAGATAGAGATGGAGATAGAGATAGAAATAGAGATAGATATGAGATTGAGATATATAGAGAGAAATAGAGATAGAGATGGAGATGAAGATAGAGATAGAGATGGAGATAGACAGATAGAGATAAATACAGATAGATATACTGTTGGTGTATTAAAGCTTAGTCTTTCTTTCTGAGACCTTCCAGTACACAAATGAGGTGTAAAAATCACAAAATCATAGAATTGTCAGGGCTGGAAGGAACTTCAAGGATCATCCCATTTCAACTGCCCTTGCCATGGGCAGGGACATCTCATACTAGAAATGGATGTGTGCAATTGTCCCCAGGGGCAGCAGTATGCCCTTGTGGCCAAGAGGGTCAGTATGGTACCCTAGGGTGCATCAGGAAACATGTGTTCAGCAGATCCAGGGAGATATTTTTCTCTCCCTCTACTCTGCCCTGTTAAAACCACACCTGGAATACCATGTCCAGTTTTGGGCTCAACAATTCAGGGTGACAGGGATCTGCTGGAGGGAGTCCAACAGAGAGCTGTGAGGATGACTGGGGACTTGAACATCTCGTCTGTGAAGAAAGACCGAGAGACCTGGGGCTGTTTAGTCTGGAGAAGGGAAGGCTGAGAGGAGATCTTGTTAATGCTTATAAATATCTGAGGGGTGGGTGTCAAGAAGGTGCCAGTCTCTTTTCAGTGGTGCCCAGTAATGGGACAAGAAACAATGGGTATGGGCTGGAACACAGGAAGTTCCACCTCAGCCTGAGGAGAAACCTCTTTATTGTAAGGGTGACAGAGCCCTGGAGCAGGCTGCCCAGAGAGGTTGTGGAGTCTCCTCTGGAGACTTTAAAGACCAATCTGGATGCTTTCCCATGTGACCTGCTCTATATTCTCCTGCTTTGGCAGGGGCAGAGCTGGACTAGATGATCTTCAGAGGTCCCTTCCAAGCCCTGACATTCCATGATTCTTCTGCTGGTTTGATCTCTGTGCTCTTAGCTTCTCATCACCAAGCCTGATGGGGTACCTTGGTGAGAGGAACTCAGCTCCTACCTGATCAGAATAAATAAGGCTGCAAGTACACAACCCAAGGGCTGGAGTGTTTCTAGATGTTCAGAGTAGGGTGGTGACCTTCACTGAGTGGGGAAAAGGTACTCTGAGCTGTTTCCTGCTCCATTATCCACTTAAATTTGTGTTCAGCCCAAGAGATACTGCTCACATTTGTCGTTAGAACCTCAGACATGAGTAGAAAACCCCTCACAATTTCCCATCGTTCAGGGTGAGGCAGAGGAGTTTACATGGCTGATTCCTGCCTCAGAGGCATATCCTTGGTTTTCACTCCATCTGGATGCCCAGAGGAGCAAGCTGTGACCAGGAGTGTGCAGTTTGAGTGTGCCTGTGGGAAATCTGTGTTAGAGCTGGGCTATGAAAGAGGAGCTGCATCCAAGCCTGGTGCATTAACCACAGCCCCATGCTCTCCAATAGACTATATATATATTTATTTTCTTTCTCCCTTCGTGTCCAAAACTCATTCAAGTGTCTGGAGCAGCTGAACATCTGTTATTAACTGCTCATCCCAGCACTGGGTCTTTGGAAAGACTCAAAACCACTGGAGCAGCAGCCATAGTCCAAACAGATGAGTTTATCCCTCTGACAGTCTTGTTCCACTTTCTTCTGTTCCTAGCTCTTTTGCTGTCTGTCCTCCGCCACGAGCAGCCAAGTAATGGTTTTTGAACGACTGAAGCTTTGTGCTGCACCAGGAGCAGGAGAGCTTCACTGCTGGAGATATGGTCACTGTGGAGATCAGGTAAGGCTTTATCTCTCTTGGCTTTGCTGCTGCTGCTGCATTTATACTGTATTAAAAAGATAAATGTTGGGTTCAGCTCCGTTGTCCCATGGCTGATATTGGAGCACCATATCCAGGGGCTCTTCTAGCTCCATGCTGTGGGGCCAGGCAGGAGCTGCTGCTCTCTTCTATGTCTAGCTGACCACATACAAGATGAGGGACTATGCACAGGAGCACCATATCCAGGGGCTCTTCTAGCTCCATGCTGTGGGGCCAAGCAGGAGCTGCTGCTCTCTTCTATGTCTAGCTGACTACATAAAAGATGAGGGACTATGCACAGGAGCACCATATCCAGGGGCTCTTCCAGCTCCCTGCTCTGGGGCCAGACAGGAGCTGCTGCTCCGTACTATGTCTAGCTGACCATATCAAGCTGCTGTGCTCCAGAAGCACTGTGGACTATGGTTGTAGGTCTGAGCTGCTAGCTCCACACATGCTCAGCCACTTCTGCTGTGAAGGCTGATCTTTTGGGCAGGTGTGATTTGCAGAGGGCAGAAGTGCTGGCTGATGCAGCAGAGCAGCAAAGACAGGAGTTGGTGGCTGAGCTCTGCCTGTCCTAGTTTGGGGGGAAGCAGCACGACATGAGGCAGGTGCCACTGTGTAAAGCCTGAGATGTCCAACAGTGTAAAGGAGCAGCAGAAAATCAGGGATTTTGCCATACAGCTGGGTGGAAAGTTTTGCATTCTGATGGTTGCCACTGCAGACCAGAGTGGAAAGTCAAGACGTGGCTGTTGAGTGGCACAAGAAGGTTGGAATTCCATGTGCTGCAGGAAAGGTCTGCCCAGGGCAGTGGTGGATTCACCACCCCTGGAGGTGTTTGAAGGGTGCATACCTGGCACTTAGGGACATGGTTTAGTGTTGACTTTGAAGTGTTGGGTCAAAGGTTGGGCTGAACGGTCTTGAAGGTCTCCCCCAAGCAGACATATTCTGTGATTCTGTGCAAGTTACTTTGTTTCCTAACCCAAGTATTTGGGGGTATTTTGGCAAGTCTGAAAGATTCAGACTCCAGCGACATTTCTAAGTGAAACATTTCATTTTCAAATACTTTCTCAGAACAGAAAAGAAACCATTGTTGAAGTCAGGTCTTTTTTCCTGCAGAGATGTTGATTTGGATGACGCTGCCTGCTCTGATGCAAGCTTTTTCAACAGAATGTGGTTCACCCACAGGGCTGTTGGAGAAATACCATCCTGTGCTTCCATGGGTTCAGCTTAAACAACATTGGTTTCAGTATCCAATGTGAGGATAGGATTAAATGAAGATGAAAACTGTCTTGGCTCTTTTCTGCTCTGAAAAAGGTGTCATCTCACCTTCAGTCAGGGGCTCAGATCTACAGATGGATACATTTTGTTCATGGACTTCAAAGAAAGAGGGAAACCAGCTAAAAGCTGCCTTGAGTTCTCTGTGGACTTTATGGGTACAGGATTTCACAGGCTCTGCAAGTAGATCTTCACAGGCAAGGTTTTAGAGATGGGGCTTTCATTGCTGCTTTATCTTGGCTGTATTCCTACCTGGAGATCTCCAAGACTGATTTCATAGAATCATAGAATCAGTCAGGGTTGGAAGGGACCACAAGGATCAGCCAGTTCCAACGCCCCTGCCATGGCCAGGGACACCTCACACTAGATCAGGCTGGCCACAGCCTCATCCAGCCTGGCCTTAAACACCTCCAGGGATGGGACTTCCACCACCTCCCTGGGCAACCCTTTCCAGGCTCTCACCACCCTCATGCTGAACAACTTCTTCCTAACATCCAGGCTGAATCTCCCCATTTCTAGCTTGGTTCCATTCCCCCCAGTCCTATCACTACCTGACAGCCTAAAAAGTCCCTTCCCAGCTTTCCTGTTTGGGTGTTAGGAAAAGATATTCTTGACTGAAAGAGTGGTCAGGCATTGGGATAGTTGCCCAGGGAGGTGGTGGAGTCACCATGGCTGAAGATGCTCAAGAAACATGTGGACAGGCACATCGGGACATGGCTTAATGGCTGTGATGGTATTAGGTTGATGGTTGGACTCAATCTTTGAGGGCTTTTCCAACCAAAATGATTCTATGATTCTACCCGTGATTCCCTCCTTGAAACAAGGACAAGTCTTAATGTCAATAGACTGGAAGCCCTCAGGAAGACACCAGCAGAAATAAGCTCTCTTCACCTTATCACAGAACCACAGAGTCACAGAACTAAGCAGGTTGTAAAAGACCTCTAAGATCATTGAGTCCAGTCTATCACCAGACACCTTCTAATTAACTAACCCCTGGCACTAAGTGCCTCACCCAGTCTCCTTTTAAACATCTCCAGGGATGATGGCTCCACCACCTCCTCCGGCAGCCCATTCCAATGCAAATCACTCTTGCCGTGAAGAACTTCCTCCTAACATCCAGCCTGAACCTGCCCTGGCACAGCTTGAGTCTGTGTCCCCTTGTTTTGTCCCTGGGTGCCTGGGGGAAGAGACCAATCCCACCTGGCTACAACCTCCTTTCAGGCAGTTGTAGAGAGCAACAAGATCTCCCCTGAGCCTCCTCTTCATTCCAGTGCAGATGTTTGAGCCTTTGGGAGGGGATTGGTTGTCATGTTGGGGTTTGTTTTTAAATAGGGAAGTGAATGAAAACCACAGATCTGGGCAGAAATCATGGTGGAGAGGATGAGGAGCGACTTGGGAAGCCAGCTCCACCTCTCCTGGAAAACAGTTTGTATTTGACTCGAAAAACATGCCAATAACAGAAAGCATAACTCATCCCCTGAAAGTTATGGTTGGCTGTAAAAGGGAACACAGAAAATTTTCCTACTCAGGCTGAAATGTTTTTCTTTTAATTCTCTGGTATTCTCTCTGCAGCATTATAAACTCTAATTCATGTCTTGGCCTGGGCTGCAGGATCTAGCTGTGCTTAGAGCAAGGCCACTTCCAAACTCGCTGAGATTTGAAGTCACCTTCCACCCTATTAAAAACCACCACGTGTCAGTGCAGTGCTTCTGCCTTTACGGTGCCAGTGGCTTAGGGGGGGGAAGGGGAGATTGGAAGGTAAATAACAAAATAAATGGGGTTTAACTGCTGCAGGTTGCTTTAAATAGCCCTCAAAAAACTTACCACCAAACCCCACCTTAATATTGTAAACTGAGCTGGGGATTGCAGATGTCATTTATTTTCTTTCCAGGTAGTTCTCCCAGGCCACGTAGTCCTGGCTGTGATTTAACATTGAGAGGTCAAATGGAACCGTATGCAATTAGCCACTGGACAAAGTAATGAGGTGGATGGCAAAGCATGCAGAGCCTCCCTCAGTCTTCAGAGAATCATAGAATCAGTCAGGGTTGGAAAGGACCACAAGGATCACTCAGTTCCAACAGCCCTGCCAAGGGCAAGGACACCTCACTCAAAATTAGGCTGTCATCATTTCATCCAGCCTGGCCTTAAACACCTCCAGGGATGAGGCTTCCAACACCTCCCTGGGAAGCCCATTCCAGGCTCTCACCACCCTCATGCTGAAGAACTTCCTCCTAACATCCAGTCTGAATCTACCCATTTCTAGCTTGGTTCCATCCCCCCCCAGTCCTGTCACTCCCTGACAGCCTAAAAAGTCCTTCCCCAGCTTTCTTATAGGCCCCCTTAAAATACTGGAAGGTCACAATAAGGTCACCTGGGAGCCTTCTGAGTGAACAACTTCCTGTGAAGGTCCAGCATGGTCTTAGTACTACCTAAGCCATCAGCTGCAGCTCCCCGTGGACACCCACCATATGCAGGATGCATCTCTGGGGATGCTGGGCTTGAGGCTGAGGGGGATCCAAGAAGCCAGGTCTGCTTGTGGAGCTGTGTGAGGAAGCTCCTGCTCCTTCTCCTGGTCAGACTTTGCCTTTTGCTGGGCATGTCACCATCTTGGATGTTTTCCTTCTGAAACAGAGCAAAGCAAATGCTTTGGAAACTTCTGCAGGAGAGAATGAAAATAGATCCCAGTTATGCTTTCATTCTGCTGCCTTGGAACTTAGGGCATCATCCTGGGCCTTTTTGATTTCCTCACACCATTACCTATCTGGACACCACCTAGAATCACAGAATAGTTTGGGTTGGAAAGGACCTTCCAATGTCATCTAGTCCAAGCCCCTGTGGTCAGTAGAGACATCTGCAACTAGAGCAGGTTGCCCAGAGCACCCAAAACCTGCAATGTTTCCAGGAGCAGGGCATCTACCATGTCTCTGTGCAAACAGTGTCAGTCTCTCACCTGGAAGTGAGAGAAAGCATTTTCTCCTCTCTAGCCTAAATCTCCCTCTCTTAGTTTAAATCCATCACCCCTTGCCCTGTTGCAACAGGCCCTGCTAAAAAGTCTGTCCCCATCTTATAATCCATTTTTAAGTACTAAAGAGCTCCACTTCCATCCTATACTCCCTTTTAAAGTACTGAAAGGCTCCATTTCCATCTTATAGTCCCTTTTAAAGTGCTGAAAGGCTCCACTTCCACCCTATAGTCCATTTTTGAGTACTGAAAGGCTCCACTTCCACCCTATAGTCCATTTTTGAGTACTGAAGGGCTCCACTTCCATCTTATAGAGTCATAGAATCATGGAAGGCTCCACTTCCATCCTATAGTCCATTTTTGAGTACTGAAGGGCTGCACTTCCATCTTATAGAATCACAGAATCATGAAAGGCTCCACTTCCATCCTATAGTCCATTTTTAAGTACTGAAAGGCTCCACTTCCATCCTGTAGTCCCTTTTCAAACACTAGAAGGCTCCACTTCCATCTTATATAATCACAGAATCATGAAAGGCTCCATTTGGCTTTCCAGTATCTGAAGGGAGCCTACAGGAAGGCTGGGGAGGGACTATTGACAAGGTCTGGGAATGTTAGGACAAGGGGGAATGGGTTTAAGCTGGAGGAGGGAAGATTTAGACTGGATGTTAGGAGGAAGTTCTTTGCAGTGAGGGTGGTAAGACACTGGCACAGGTTGCCCAGGGAGGTTGTGGATGCTTCCTCCCTGGAGGTGTTTAAGGCCAGGCTGGATGAGGCCTTGAGCAGCCTGCTCTAGTGGGAGGTGTCCCTGCCTATGGCAGGGGGTTGGAGCTGGATGATCCTTGAGGTCCCTTCCAACCTAAACCATTCTGTGATTCTATGATTCTATGATTTCCATCTTATAGCCCCCTTTTATGTACTGAAAAGCTGCACTTCCACTGGAGCACCTACTCTTTTTTTTTCCCTTTAGTGGGATCTACTCTTTTTTTCCCTTTGTGGGCTACTTGAGTACCCTGAAAACTGCCTTGCTTCCTTCAAACAGTCTCTGCCCCACACTTCCCAGTCCATTCCACATCCAGTGTGCCATGCACTTACTGGGTGTACAGAGCAGAACTCCAATGCCCAGGACAAATAAGCACAGAGCATTAACTGTGGCTCAGTCCTGAGCTGGAGGGGAGCTGCATGTTATTACCCTGCTCTCTCAGAGCCCAAACTCAGCCGTTTGCTGCACACAGTAAAGGGACTTATTCCGCAGACTCATAATAAATCTTTATAACCACATGTGGCTGAGCTATAAATATCTGCAAAGAGCAGGGGAAAGAAAAGCAACCAGCTTACAGGAGGGTGTCTTCATGCCTTTAAGGGTTTGGGACCGGTTTTTAAGCTGTTTAGAGTATTTTTTGAGGTGATATGCTTCTTTTTCATACTGGGATTGTGGTGTTTCAGAAAGGGAAGGGGAATGGTGTGTCTCCCCAGTATAAGAGGGACATGGAACAGCTGGAATGGATCCAGAGGCCACAAAGATGATCAGAGAGCTGGAGAACCTCCCCAGTGGGGACAGGCTGAGAAAGTTGGGACTGTTCAGCCTGGAGAATAAAGGCTCTGGGGAGACCTTAGAGCAGCCTTCCAGTACCTGAAGGGGACCTACAAGAAAGCTGAGAGAGGGACTTTTTAGAAGGACTTACAGTGATAGGATGAGAGGGAATGGATTGAAACTTGGAGAGGGCAGATTTAGACTGGAGATTAGAAAGAATTTCTTTGCAGTGAGGGTGGTGAGACACTGGCACAGGTTGCCCAGGGAGGTTGTGGATGCTCCCTCCCTGGAGGTGTTCAAGGCCAGGTTGGATGAGGCCATGAGCAACCTGGGCTACCAGAAGGTGTTCCTGCCCATGGCAGGGGGTTGGAACTCATGATCTTTGAGGACTCTTCCAACCCAAACCATCCTATGATCCAGTGAAGCAGGAATGCTAACAAACATCCTGAAGCTACAGCAAAACACAACCCCCAAGACTTCAAAACAACCTATAGGAATTCGAAACACAACCTCCTTCAGTTACACTGATGTGAAGAGGTCTCTCTCACACTCCTGCCCTGAAAGCCATGAAACTCAGAAGCTTAAAACCTTGGTGGAGAACAAATTTGCCAGCTCACAGCCTTGTCTTCCACAAGCTCAGTTTTTTCTGCACCTAACAACAGGATGCCTTGTTTCAGCTTCATCACCCTCTGAAAAGTCAGCTCCTTGAGAGGACAGATGAGAGGAGAAGGAACCAACAAACGCTTTAAATTGGAATGAAATAAAGAAATCTTGTTTTGTGATTGTTTTTAGGGACTTTTAAGCTTCTTCCTTCTGGGTCAGGTGACCCTGAGCATGTAGCACCAGGGCTGGCAGGGCAGAGATGTGTTTCAAGCTGATGTCTTTTCCCTGCCTAAATCCATGGCTTGCTTTCAGGAGATGAGCTGCCCTTGCAGGCTGTCTCCTGGACGTCCAGACTGTTGTTTTGCCAGTGACAGCTGGTGGTTAACAATAGCAAAATGAATGCAACAAAGAGCTCTGCTGTAAGGAAAGGAAAGAAGCAGTGCAAGGCAAAGGCTGGGCAGCTAGTCACAGGACGTTCAGAACTCATGAAATAGAGATCATTTGCAGAGTAAATGATTTATCACAGGAAAATAAAGCACAGCTCTTGCAGGCTCCCTTTCAGAAGCCTTCCAGTCCCTGACCTTCACAGCAGAGCTGCTTGCAGTGTCTCATGAAATATTAAACACAATTTCTGTTTCTGAAGAACAGTTGAAAAAAACTGGTGACATAAAATTAACTGAAGAGAATCAGAGAATGGTAGGGGTTGGAAGGGAGCACTGAAGATCAAGGCCAACCCCTCTGTCAATGCAGGGTCACCCAGGGCAGGTCACACAAGGGAGCATCCAGATTGGTCTTTAGAGTCTCCAGATAAAGGGATTCCACAACCTCTCTGGGCAGCCTGCTGCAGGGCTTACACTAGAGAAGTTTTCCCTCATGTTGAGATGGAACTGTCTGAGCTCCAGTTTGTAGCCATTGCCTCTTGTCCTGTCACAGGCCATCACCAAAACCAGCCTGGCCCCTTCTTGATGCCCACCCTACAGATACTTGTAAACATTAAGGAGATTCCCTCTCAGTCTTCTCTTTTGCAGGTTAACCAGCCTCAGGTCTCTCAGCCTTTCCTCATCAGACGGATATTGATGTCCCTTCATCATCTTTGTAGCCCCACTGGATACTCTCCAGTATATTCCTGTCCCTCTTGAACTGGGGAGCCCAGAACTGGACACAACCCTCCAGGTGTGGTCTCATCAGGGCAGAGTAGAGGGGAAAGTGAAAACTTTTGAAGAGAGGAGGAAACCTGGAGGGTTTTTTTCTACCTCAAGAAGGCAAATTTGCAAGTATCAGTAAAATGAAGATGATTTTCATCACCCTGCCAGGACTTGTTTAAAAGATGCAGAGATGTGGTATGAAGGGACATGGTTTAGCATCAGACTTGGTAGAGCTAGAGAATGGTTAGACTCCAGGATCTTAAGACTTAAGGAAGTTCTTTACAGTGAGAGGAGTGAAACACTGGAACAGATTGCCCCAGATTGAGGCCCAGTCCCTGGAGACATCCAAGATCAGCCTTGCTGTGTCTCTAGGCAGCCTGATGTAGTTGGAAGTGTACCTGCTGACTGCAGAGGAGTTGGACAAGATGAGCTTCGAGGGTGCCTTCCAACCCAGTGCGATCTGTGAACACCATGGGGTGATGAACTCAGGGTTTCTCCATCCCTCCAAGCCTGTGTCCCCAATGTTTTGTTTCCTTTGGTGGTGCACCCTACTCAGACACAGTTTAAAACCTTGCTCTATCTTTGTACAGAATGGCTTCATGGGGGTCTAATATTATGCTATAATACTATTATGGGCTTCTAATTCAAGAGAGACAGGGACCTGCTGGAGAGCCACGAGGATGTGTGGGGGACTTGAGTGTCTCTCCTATGGAGAGAGTCTGAGAGCCCTGGGACTGGTTAGTCTGGAGAAGAGAAGGCTGAGAGGAGATCTGATCCATGTGTACAAATCTCTGAGGGGTGGGGGTCAAGTGCCTGGGGCCAAGCTCTTTTTGGTGGTCAGCAGCAATAAGCCAAGGAGCAGCAGCTACAAACTGGGACAGAGAAGGTTTCAGCTCAATATGGGCAGAAACTTCTTTCCAGGGAGGGTGACAGAGCCCTGGAGCAGGCTGCCCAGAGAGGTTGTGGAATCTCCTTCTCTGGAGACTTTCCAAACTCACCTGGATGCATTCCTGTGCAGACTACCCTGGGGGATCCTGCTTGGCAGGGGGGTTGGACTTGATAATCTCTGGAGGTCTCTTCCAACCCCTAACATCCTGTGATGCTGTGAACTCCCTGAAAGGAGGTAGCTGTGAGGTGGAGGTTGGTCTCTTCTCACAAGGAACAAATGAAAGGACAAGAGGCAATGGCCTCAAGTCACATATGTTGGACGTGTTGAACAATTCCTTCTCTGAAAGGGTTGTCAAGCCCCAAAACCCAAATTCCCTGGGTTTGCTCCCAGAAGGGCCAGCAGGATGGTTGGGAATATGCCAGGGAGGATTTACAGCACAAGCTGCCTGCCAGGATGCAGCTGAGCTCAGCTCTTGTTTTAAGTGCTAGCTGGATGTGTTTTACCCAGAAATTGAGAGCAACAGGAGCATGCCAGCACGTGATGGTTTTCATCTCACAATGGACATCATTGGGGCTGCTACAAGGCAGGAGACAGTTGTGCTCCAGCCAGCTGGATGAACAAAATGCTCTTGAGGCTAGGAGGCCCAATGCCATTCTGGGCTGAATTAGAAGGGCTGTGGCTAGTAGGTTGAGAGTTCTCCTGCCCCTCCACTCTGCCCTGGCAAGGCCACATCTAGAGTACTGTGTCCAGATCTGGGCCCCCTCCCAGGTCAAGAGGGACACAGAACTGCTTGAGAGAGTCCAGCACAGAGCCAAAAAGACCTTCCAAAGGGAATGGAACAGCCCTGTTAGGAGGACAGCCTGAGGGAGCTGGGGCTGTGCTGCTGGGGGAAGAGGAGTCTGAGAGGTGACCTCAGCAATGGTTCCAAATATGTGCAGGATGAGTGCCAGGACGCTGAAGCCAGGCTCTGTTGGGTGATGCCCAGTCCCAGGACAAGGGGCAATTGGTGGAAGCTGAGGCAGAGGAAGTTTCATTTAAACATAAGGAGGATTTTTTCCCTGTGAGGGTGCCAGAACCCTGGCACAGGCTACCCAGAGGGGTTGTAGAGTCTCCCTCTGGAGATATTCAAAAGCCACCTGGATGCATTCCTGTGTGATCTGTTCTAGGAGATCCTGCTCTGGCATGGGGGTTGGACTGGATGAGCTTTGGAGGTCACTTTCAACCCCTGGCATTCTGTGGTTGTGATATTTTAGCTGAACTGATGAACTGCAGAGAAGCAGCACTGGGAGTAGAGCACCATTCAGTTTGGACAGGAGGAACATAATCTAATCTGGATCAAAACTGGATGGTTTCTTCCTGTTTTATTTTTAATTCCTGATGCTATTTCCCTGCCCAGGCTGGGTTTGTGTTTGCACAGCGCTTTGTGCTTAATTCACAAGCCCTAAGGAGCTCAGCAGTGTGAAATAAATACCACAGGCTATTAACATTTGCCTTCATGTCTGATCAGAAATGTACTTTCTGGGCTGCTAGGAGAAACTCTTTCAATCCAAAGGTAGTAACTCGCCACCCTTAATAAGTGTTTATTGTTGTAATAGTTATTTAAATCACTTGCTTTGATGCTTATAACACCTGGAAATGGCCTTTCTACTACAGCAAGCAGACAGCTGCTTTCTGGAATTGAGGGTCTTAGCCTCACCAAGGCTGATGGAGGCAGGAATTTCTTCTAGAATTGGGAATTTCCTGGCAGTGGCTGGTTTAAGCTCTTTATTTGGTGTGTAGATATGATGGATTTATAGAGTAGAACATGAATGTCTCTCTCTCTTTCCAGCTTTGCAGATACATGGAAACAGTGATTGGCAAAGTCCTCTTGAAATACATGGGACGTACATCTGAGAGAGGCTTGCATCAAGGCATGGATGATGTCAGGCTGGGAAATCAGTCTGGGGACTTCCAGGCCAGCCATTAGGTCCTCTTATCTCTGCTCCTATTAATTGATGCTAATTTCTGGCAATGCAACTTTGTTCTGCCAGCTGAAACAGCTCAGCAATGACCAGTTTCAGGTGTTCTAAAGACCTCTCATTCCTGATTGAATTCAGAATCGCTCAGGGCAATATTTTCCCAAGCAGATGTATTTTGATACCATTTTTCTCAAGTGCCAGGTGTTGGTGTCGTGGTATTTGAGGGGGTGGTGGGGGGGGATGTTGGGGGCTTTCACTTTGATTTTGTAGCAATTTTGGTGAGTGAAAATACGAAAAAAGATGTCTTGGTTCTAGTTTAAATTTCCCAGAGACTCAAAATATAGCTAACAGAACCAATACAATTATAGGATGCCTTCCCCTCTCCCCACTTTTGGAAAGAAAGGAATTAGATGTAGACAGGAAAAGGTAAAATACACCCAAATAAATAGACTCACTTAGATTTGGAAGTTAAAAGAAACAAAACCAACTTCAACAATAAATAGAAGATATGCAAGGTAGGGGAGTTACAAAGAGCTATAGGGAAGGGGGAAAATGAGATACTATATATAAATATATATATATACACAACCAGATTGATGGCAATGGATGGAGGCAGAACCAGGATTTCATAGAATCAACCAGGTTAAAAGAGAGACCTCCAAGCTCATCCAGCCCAACCTAGCACCCAGCCCTGGCCAAGCAACCAGACCATGGCACTAAGTGCCCCAGCCAGGCTTGGCTTCAACACCTCCAGGCACGGCAACTCCACCACCTCCTTGGGCAGCCCATTCCAATGCCAATCACTCTCTCTGCCAACAACTTCCTCCTAACATCCAGCCTAGACCTGCCCTGGCACAACTTGAGACTGTGTCCTCTTGTTCCATTGCTGGTTGCCTGGGAGAAGAGCCCAACCCCACCTGGCTACAGCCTCCCTTCAGGTAGTTGTAGAGAGCAATGAGGTCACCCCTGAGCCTCCTCTTCTTCAAGCTATATGATTTGGTTTTGTCAACCACGTGGAAGGATGGCCACGGGGTAAAAGAAAGAAGCAGCAGCAATAAGATGATGGTAAACAGGCAGGGAGGCAAAAGAGAAAGAGAAATAGGAAGGTCCTCTGTTTTTATAGGGGGCTAGACAGGGAGTGGGAGTGGGCTAACCGCTGCACCTGGAGTCAGGTTCAGACCCACCCTCGGGGAGGAGTCAGGAGGATCTGGAATCAGGGTCAAGACCACTCCTCAGGAGCATTAACCCTTTACAAATGGGGAGCTTGGGCAAGCTGAGCCTCTTCTACTTGAAGCTGAGCTGAAATCTTCTGGGCAGGATGGATGTGCTACTGAGGCTGGGAGAGTGATGTAACAGTGATGTTCTGCATGCTTATCTGTGCTAGTTTGAGCCTAGCTAGATAAAGCAGTAGAAGTCTCCCTTCCATTTCCTGAAATGTTACTGGTGAATACCCCTGTAATGTTACTAGGGAGACACTCAGTAAAATAGCCAAGAATGAAATCCCCCCAACTCCAAAAAATGGATGTAAGCTTAGCTTTGACCTTTTTTCAAAATGATATTAACCAGAAAGTAACCAATCTGGGCTTTGACCCAACTAAAAACAAGAAAACAGAACACAGGCCACACAAGAGCCCCCACTAAGTAAAGCAACTTCCTCATCAGCTTCACTCTGATTCCCAGAGCTAATTAACAATTCTTAAAATGAATTTGCCCCACATTGGGGGCCAAAATAAAAGATGTGATGGTTTGGGTGTCCCCTGCCCCCCCACTCTTTAGAAATCACCCAGACTAGACTCAGTCGGCTCTGGAAATTTGAATGAAGCTTATATTTACAGCTGGCACAATGCACAAGCAGATAGTTACAGTGCATACAGTGATAGACAGAAATAGACAAGGGAAAAAGGTAATACAGACACAACTCCCCTCCCAGAAACCTGAGTCCACAGGAGGGGCTCCCAACCACCCCCTCACCTTCCCCCTACCCCTCTCAACCTTACCCCAGTCTCAAGGAAGAATGGAGGTTTGGCCAAGAGGATTAAGAAGCAAAGGTGAATCAGCAAAGCAAATGGAGGGTGAGGTTAGAAAGCAAGATGGAGTTCAGCCAGCAGCCTCAGCTCCCCAGCAGGCAAAGAGCTGAGAGAACAGCCCAGCACAAAGTGCCCAAGAGAAGTGCAGAGCAAAGTGACTTTATCTTTTCTTTTGCTTTTCTTCTTTACACATCTCAGCAAGACTGTGAGCGAAGTAGACCTCACCATTGCTTTCATTTCTCAGCCTATTATCTAATTCTTCTCACCAAAACATCCCACATTATCTGAACCACTGGTGAAGTCAGGGCATGGAGAAGTTGCTCTAGGACAGGAGAGTGGATTTTTCCTGGAGGAAGGCTCATCCTGTGTAGTCTTCCTCAAAACTGGTGTTGGTTTTAGTTGCTTTTTATAGGAGTGGTACATCTACAGTAAGCAGGGTCCGATGGTAGACAAGAACTAAGTGCTGGTACTAGGAGCCTTGACACCTCAGAAATGGAGATGGGAGGTGAAATTCAGTGATGGGCCCTGAAATTCAGTGATGGGTGGTGAAATTCATCAATGAGCCCTGAAATTCAGTGATGGGTGGTGAAATTTAGTGGTGGCCCCTGAAATTGAGCAATGAGCCCTGAATTTTAGGGGAGGCATCCTAGATGAGGCTGATGAAATAAGTGCTGAGCTTTCTAGTGGAGAAAACTCCCCTAATCCCAGCAGCCACCATCCTGGGGATCCCTTATGCCCTACCCAGGATACAAACCAAAAGGCCAATGCCATGTTGTAATTAGTGTTTCCACTTCATTCTGGACTGTAGCTCTGTGGGTTTTTTGTGTTTCTAAGAGTGATTAAGGCAGTGGAGACTCTTTTTTTCTGCTCCAAGGTATGATGTTGCACGCTGAGGAAGAGGAGGGGCTTCTAATTCTCTTCAGGAAGGACTGCTGTTGATATCTCCCTATTATAATCTTGCATATCTGGCTTTGCACAGCTTGAAACATTCAGAGAGAGACTCACAGAGTGGTTTGGAATGAAAGGAACCTCCAAAGGTCATCTGGTCCAACCCCCCTGTAGTCAGCAGGGATATCCTTACACTAGATCAGGTTGCTCAGAGCCTTGTTGAGCCTGACTTTGAATACCTCCAAGGATGAGACTTTGCCCACCTCCCCGGACAACCTGTTCCAGTGTTCCACCATCCTCATGGTAAAGAACTTGTTCCTAACATCCCTCCTAAATTTACTCTTCTCCAATTTAAAATTAATGGGAAGAGAAATTATTGAAAAGGGCAGAAATCAACACCAATTAAAGCACTAAGAAACAGCTTCCCCCCCTAAATTGCAGTGAGGATGAGAGAGGATGGTATGTTCCTAGTACATCACTCCTGCAGTCTCCTCAGTGGGAGAGGAATTTTTGCCTAGGTCCTCTGTGTCAGTTGGCTGGTGGCTTGGTCTGTATTGCTCAGCTGGCACTTCTCTCTTCATAAATAAAGTCTGGTCCTTGGGGCAGCTCTTCTCTTATAACTACTGGGAGCATTTAGGGAGCCTGCTCTGTGCATCTGCTGGGGATGCCCTGGCTGCAGGAGGTGGTAGGAAGCCATGTGAGCTGTCACAGCTTATAGCTGGGCCATGAAATAAAGTGGCTGTGATTGCAGTTTATTTTAAGACTTCAGGCTGTTAACTGAAGCAATTCAAGTTTAATCTACTGACAGCTCTGTGTTGTGGCAGCTGAGGTGCCAACTTCTACTCCTAGGACATCACCTCTGTCCACAGCTGGATGGAGCCACCACCCCATATCCCTCATATCCAAAAGGTGCTCGACTGCCAAATTCTCCTGGCAGGCAGGAAAATCTCCCCAGGGAGAGGCTGATGAGCCTTTAATCAGTCTGGTTAGACTCGTGGAATAGTTTGGGATGGAAGAGACCTTGAATATCATCTAGGTCCAACCCCTCTGCCACGGGCAGGGACATCTTTCACCAGATCAGGTTGCCCAGGTTGCCTCATCCAATCTGGTCTTGAATGTCTCCAGGAAGAGAGCATCCACAACCTCCCTGGGTAACCTGTTCCAGTGTCTCACTTGAATCCAGCTGCTCCAGGAGTGTGGCCACTCCAGGTGTGAGTTTTTCAATAATGGAGAGCTCTGATTTTGTTTGGGGTTTGTTTATTTGTTTGTTTTTTACAGGTTTCTCTTTTTTAAAAATTCAGTTATCTGCTGGATGAGGATGAAATCTGGGCTGGTGCTTGGCTTCTTGGCTACATCCCCAGTGAATGGCTGAAGAATGGCTGGAGAGCAGCCCTGAAGAAAGGGACTTGGGGTTATGAGGAGAGACTGAGGGAACTGGAGTTGTTTAGCCTGGAGAAGGCTCAAGGGTGACCTCATTGCTCTCTACAGCAACCTGAAGTGAGGTTGTAGCCAGGTGGGGTTGGGCTCTGCTGCCAGGCAAACAGCGACAGAACAAGGGGACACAGTCTCAAGTTGTGCCAGGACAGGTCTAGTCTGGATGTTAAGAGGAAGTTGTTGGCAGAGAGAGTGATTGGCATTGGAATGGGCTGCCCAGGGAGGTGGTGGAGTCGCCGTGCCTGGAGGTGTTGAAGCCAAGCCTGGCTGGGGCACTTAGTGCCATGGTCTGGTTGCTTGGCCAGGGCTGGGTGCTAGGTTGGGCTGGATGAGCTTGGAGCTCTTTTTCACCCTGGCTGATCTTATGCTTCTAAGAAACGCTCAACATGAGCCTGCAGTGTGAGTGCATCCCAGACAGCAACCCTGTGCTGGGCTGCAGCAAGAGCAGCATGGCCAGCAGGGCAGTGGAGGAGATTCTGCCCCTTGGCTCTGCTTTACTCAGACCCCACCTGCAGTCCTGGGTGCAGTTCTCGAGTCCCCAGCACAAGGACACGTAAATGTTGGAGCCAGTCCAGAGGAGGCCATGAAGATGCTCAGAGAGCTGGAGCATGGAGGACAGGCTATGAGAGTTGGACCTCTTCATCCTGAAGAAGAGAAAGCTTCCAGAAGACTTCGGAGTGGCCTTCCAGTGTCTGCAAGGGACCTAGAGAAGGGCTGAGGAGGGACTATTGACAAGGTCTTGTAATGACAGGATGAGAAGTAATGGGTTTAACCCGGCAGAGGGGAGACTGAAAGTGGATGTTAGGAAGAAGTTCTTTGCAGTGAGGGTGGTGAGACACTGGCACAGGTTGCCCAGGGAGGTGTTGAAGTCCAAGTTGGATGAGGCCTTGAGTGACCTGTTCTAGTGGAGGTGTCTAGTGCAGGGGATTGGAACTGGCTGAGCTTTGAGGTCCCTTCCAACCTAAACCATTCTATGATTCTGCAATTCTGTGATCACCTCCCTGCCTGGAACCTCTCCAGGAAGCAAGGCAGCAGCCGTGCTAGCTGCAGCCTGGATGCCTGTGCCAATGAAGATCTCTATGGGCATATGGATCCCATTTGGAAGCAGCGGTGAGGATCACCAGGTCAGGACTATGCGTGCTGGGGGGGAGGGGGGGAGGTGTCTGTCCTGTCTGTCCATCCATCTGTTTTCACACGGCTGGTGAAGGATGGGACCCTGCAGCCGGAGAGGCTCATAAATCTCAACAGTGAGCATGGCTGCTTCTCTCATTCATCATAAAAGGGAAAAAAAAGAAGAAGAAGAAGAAGAAGAAGAAGAAGAAGAAGAAGAAGAAGAAGAAGAAGAGACAGAAGAAAAAAATAAGAGAAAGAAGAAGAAGAGAAGGAAGAAGAGGAAGAAGGAGAAGAGAAACAAGAAGAGAAAGAAGAGGAAGAAGACAAGAAGAAAAGAAGAAGAAGAAGACGAAGAGAAAGAAGAAGACAAGAAGAATAAGAGAAAGAAGAGGAAGAACAGAAAGAAGAAGACAAGAATAAGAGAAAGAAGAGGAAGAAGAAGAGAAGAAAAGAAGGTGAGAAAGAAGAGAAAGAAAAAGAAGAAGAGAAAGAAAAAGAAGAAGAAGAGAAAGAAGAAGAAGAAGAAGAAGAAGAAGAAGAAGAAGAAGAAGAAGAAGAAGAAGAAGAAGAAGAAGAAGAAGAAGAAGAAGAAGAAGAAGAAGAAGAAGAAGAAGAAGAAGAAGAAGAAGAGGAGAAGGAGGAGGAGGAAGAGCATGACTTAAATCCAGGCTCTGTCAAACCCCCGCTGCCGCGAGCTGGCCTTCTCCGGCCAACAGAGGAACACAAAGCCTCATCTCATTGCCATAATTTATGGCCTCCTGGGGAGCTTTGGGTGATTAGGGCTTGGCCCACCAAGGCGCAGAAAAACAGTAGGAACTCCAATAACTCCAAATGGAAATCTGGGGTCAGATTTATCAAACAAATCAGAGGAATCTATTTCTGTTTGGAGAAGGGGGGAAGATATATTACATGTTTAGCAGACGGGTAGAGCTCTGGAACATTTGGCTCTTCGGTATTTGTGAGTTCTGGAATTTCCAGCTTCACAAGTATCACCAGAGGACATGTGATGTATTAGGCATGAGCAGGGCTTTTTTTTTAGCCAAATAAAATATACAACCCCTAGCAAAGAGGTTTTTCAATGTTAACAGCAACATATTTGTGCAAATGATGTAACCAAAAATTTTCTAGGTAGGACTTTAAAAAAGAGAGAGAGAGAGAGAGAGAAAAGCAGAGTTTGGAGTGCTGGAAAAATACATAAGGGGATGGAGATGGGGGGGAGGGGGGTGGAAAAGAGATAAAATATGTTAAGTGGCTGGCAACAAAGCCAGACTTGGGGGAGGAGAAGGTGATAAGGTGCCCTTATTCCACTTGCAGAGGTTTATACTGCTGGGCAATATTAGACTCTTTTTGAGATCAGCCCCCCCCCCTTTTTTTTTTTTTTGGTGCTTGAGTGAGATGATTAATCCAAAACACTCCCTACCATCCTGTTTCCTAGCAAAAAACGTTCTGTTTGCTGTCAGACATGCTGAAAACCAAGTGCAGATAAGTGTGGATGAGTGATGAAAGGCACATAGGCTCCCACTCTGGGGTGTCCTGGCTCCCACCCTCCTGTCAGGGGTCCTTTGGAACTCCCCAGCATGTTCTCAGCATGGCAAAGCCCTCAGGTGGACAGGACAGGAATACTCCTGGCCCCCACCCTGCTGTCAGGGCTCCTTTGGGACTTCCCAGAGATGTTCCCAGCGTTGGCAAAGCCCTCATGGTGGACAGGGCAGGAATATTCCTGGATAATAAACTGGTGTTTGAGCTGCTGTGCTCTGTGTGTGTACACCTGAAGAAATGCTTTAGCTGTGGAACTGCCTGCCACAAGGTGTGCAAGAACTAAGTGAGGGTTCCACGAGGGTTTGATGTTCAAACAGGGTATCCATGCCACAAAACAAAATTAAAAGGGTTCTGGAAAGATGTTTGGTTGATCGAGATTGTTTGCTGTGTACCTGGACTGGTTGCTCTGATCCATACTGGATTTTCTCTTGGAGGTCAATGGGCTTTAGACTGCACTGCTTTTGTGCCACCCAGCATCCTATCCTAGCTATGGATGCTCCTAGGTAATGGGAGACAGAGCTCATACAGCATCTACATGGATTACAAGGGCACTAAATCAGCACTTCAGGACTGGGGGGAAGAAAATGTCTCTCTAATTGCCATTAGCCTCCCCAGGAGAAGCAAGATGTGATGGACAGGCACTGGTTTATTGGTTTACACTCCATAAAAGAAGCTGCTGTTAGTTTTATTGCAGCCTTGGCTTTGCTGTTTGCTGAGGGGAAAGGTAGGTCTTTACACGCTGTCCTCTGTTACCTGCCCAAGCTGTGCTGCAGCCTGCTCAGCTGCTTGCAAGGCTCTGTTAAACGGGAACACATGTTTTGGGAAGAAAAACCAGCTTTTGCCACTCCTGCCAGGCTGCTGCTTTGCAAAGGCAGGGATTATGCAAGCTACTATGCTTGCACCTCAGCAAAGTCACAACCGGGTGCCTGGGCAGGGTCTTGGGACCTAAAGAGCAGGGAGAAAATGCTGGAAGTATTAGAGAATGTTGCCTGAGCAAAAAGTCTAAGGATGTGTCAGCTCCAGTGGAGCTGCCAGGGATCAGCCCTCTGGGAATCTGGACCCACTTTAAGCTGCTGGGTACCACTTTTCAGTGGTGGAAGTGTTCCATGACAGGGCTTCTGGCTCAGCTGTGAGTTGTCATCACGCACAGCTCATGGCTGGCTTGGTGAAGACGTCACGAAACAGCTTGGCAACCATGTCTCCTGCCTCTAAACACTCCCACTTTGTCCTGTCCGAGACAGAATGGATTGAAGCCTGAGGAGGGCAGACCTAGGCTGGATACTAGGAAGAAATTCGTTACAGTGAGGATAGGGAGACACTGGCACAGGTTGTCCAGGGAGGCTGTGGATGCCCCTTCCCTGGAGGTGGCCAAGGCCAGGTTGGATGAGGCCATGGGCAACCTGAGCTAGCAGAAGATGTCCTTGCCCATGACAGGAGGATTGGAACTGGATGGTCCCTTCCAACCCAAACCATTCTATGAACTTATCAAAGCAACTGTGGAGTCTTCTATTTCTAATAAGGAGACAGGGCTTCACAAGAGCCAGCAGCAGGGAAATATACTTTAGGCTATCTGGGAAGGAGCATTTCACCCAGCGCCAGTGAGAAACTCTGCTAAGAGGTGACTTGGGAGAGAGGTTGCTGCAGAAAACCAACACTATTGCCCACAGAGGTCATGGATGTTTCCTCCTTGGAGATGTTTAAGGCCAGGTTAGATGAGGCTTTGAGCAACCTGAGCTAGTGGAAGTGTCCCATGGCAACAGAGTTGGAACTGATCTTCAAGGTCCCTTCCAGCCCAAACCATTCTGTGATTGTATGAATGTCTATGACAAAAGGAATCATTTGCAGTTGTGAGGAGTTGATGAATCATAGAATAACAAAATGTCAGGGGCTGGAAAGGACCTCGAAAGATCATCTGGTCCAGTCCCCCTGCCAGAGCAGGGTCACCCAGAGCAGATCACACAGGCAGCTCTTGAATTGAATATCTCCAGAGAAAGAGACTCCACAACCCCCCTGGGCAGCCTGTTCCAGTGCTCTGTCACCCTCACAGGGAATAAATTCTTCCTCAGGTTCACATGGAACTTCCTATCCCTCAGCTTCCACTCAGTGCCCTTAGTCCTGACTCTGGGCATCACCCAGCAGAGCCTGGCTCCAGCCTCCTGCCACTCACCCCTTACATGAATGAGGTCTCCTCTCCCAGCAGCACAGCCTCAGCTCCCTCGGGCTCTCCTTGTAAGGAAGATGTTCAACTTCCTTAATCACCTTTGTGGCTCTGTGCTGGACTCTCTCAGGCAGCTCCTGTCCCTCTTGAACTGGGGGGCCCAGAACTGGACACTATACTCCAGATGAGGCCTCAGAAGGGCAGAACAGAGGGACAGGAGAACTCCCTCGACTTCCTAACCACAGCCCTTCTAATTCAGGCCAGAAGAGCTGTGCTCCTTCTGGGGCAGCAGGCATTAACACAGAGCACCTGAAGGGCCACCAGGAAGGCAAATCTGGCTTCAAGTGGTGCTTGAATTCTCCTTTGCTGGCATCTTGCAGGCCTGAGGTGCACAGGAGCAGAGGGCAGCAGGGCCCCTGTGTGAATTAGGTGAAAGGAGGCAGGGGTTTATTTACGACAGGCAGCTCTGGAAGCGAAGGCCAAGGTCCCAAGCCTGGCAGTAATTCCAGGGTCTCAGAAGTGGCTTAAGTGTCTGGTAGCCACCTGCAACCCAAACTGCCACAAATCATTTCCAGCCACCTGCACCAGCCACCTGCACTCACACCTCAAGTAAAGGTGTCCTGCTTCACAGACAGCTCAGAGATTCCTTGAGTGATGTTGGTTGGACTGGACCCTAAAGATCACCCAGTTCCAACTCCCCTGCTGTGGACAGCAACACCTCCCACTAGAACAGGTTGTTCAAGGTCTCATCCAACCCGGCCTTGAATATCTCCAGGAAGGGAGCATCCACAACCTTCCTGGGCAACCTCTTCCAGTGTTTCCCCATCCTCACTGTCAAGAATGTATTTCTAATGTCCAGTCTAAATCAGCTCTCCTCAGGCATGAAGGTAGAGGAGTGTAAGTAAGTTGCCCCAAATGACATTCAAGTGAGTTTGGAATCCCACTGGGCAAGGAGATCCCACAACCTCTCTGGGCAGCCTGATCCTCACAGTGCAGTTTTTTCTCATGTTTACATGGAACCTTCTGGGTCCCAGTGTGTTCCTGCTGCCTGTGATGGTTTGGGCATTACCCCACACGCACACACTTTGGAAGTCACCCAGACTAGACTCAGCCAGCTCTGGAAATTGAATGAAGCTTATATTTACAGCTTAGCTCAATGTACAAGCAGATATTTACAGTGTATACAGTTACAGACAGAAATAGACAAGGTAAAAGGTAATACAGAAACACAACAGCCCTCTCAGAAACCTGAGTCCCCAGGAGGGGCTCCCAACTGCCCTTCCACCTTCATTCATCCCTCTCTACCTTACCCCAGACATTGCCTTGTGCCCCAAGGAAGAATGGAGGGTCAGACAGGGGGGTTAGGAAGCAAGTGGATTAATCAGAGAGGCGGAAGGTGAGGTTAGAGAAATGCAGCCCTGAGCCCCGACAGATAGCAACCATCTTATCTGTGTTTGGATTCTTGCTCTTATACCTCTCAGCAAGCCTATGAGTGCAGTAGACATCACCATTGTTTCTCTTTCACAGCCTGTGATCTAATTCTTCTCACCAAAACATTCTAGCTAGCTTCAAGCTAGCACACTGCCCCTTGTCCTCGGGGCAGCACAGAGAAGAGTCTGCACCATCTTCTTGTCTCCTTTCCCTTTAGATACTGATATGCATTGAGAAGATTCCCTATCAGTCTGCTCTGCTCCAGTTCCCTCAGCATCTTTGTAGCCTCCACTGGACTCTCTCTAGTAGTTCCCTGTCTCTCTTGAGCCCAGCACTGGGCCCAGTACTCCAGATGTGTATCACAGTCACACAGTATCACCAAGGTTG
>WAAF01002598.1:0-11353 GCA_013400475.1 Tricholaema leucomelas | reverse complement strand
GGAAAAAAATTTTAAAAAAAGAAAAAATGAAAATAAAAATAAGACAAAGAAAAAAGGGGAAAATGAAAAAAATAAAGGAAAGGAAAATTTAAAAAATAAAAGAAAAATGAAAGAAAGAAAAATGAAAGAAAGAAAAATGAAAGAAAAGATTTTTAAAAAGAAAAAAAAAGGAAAAAGTATTAAAAGAAAAAACAAAGAAAAATAAGAGAGAAAAAGAAGGAAAATTTTTTTAAAAAGAAAACATAAAAAATAAGGAAAAATTAAAAAAAAAACAACAAAGAGAAAGAAAAAGAAGGAAAAAAAATGAAAAAAAACCTAAAAGAAAAATAAAAGAAAGGAAAAATAAGGGAAAAAGAAAAAAGATAAAAGAAAAATGGAAAAAGAAAGAAAAAAAGGAAAAAATAAAAGAAGGAAAAAATAAAGAAAAAATGAAAAGGAACAAATGAAAGAGAAATGAATGAAAAAAATAAAAGGAAGAAAGAAAGCAAAAAAGAAACCACAATGCCAAAGCAGGGCAGGTTCAGTGCCTGTGTAGCAAGGCTGCGAAATGGAAAGAGAGGTTTTGCTGCCTTTGCTTTTGTTGTGGCCTGCAGCCTGCGGCTGACTATCAGTTATTAAAGTGGAGCTTCTGCTTGCACCGCAGGCAGGATGTGGCCTTTCCAAAGCTGGATTCCGAGGGGCTTCATTTAGAGGCCGGTTCCTCTCTCAGTTGCTAATTGGGTTCCTCTCCCAGTCGCTAATTGCTGTGAGGATCTCTAATAACAATGTACTGTTTAAAAACTCTTGGCAACTGGGGATAAATATTCAGCAGGCTGCCTGGACAAGTGCTCCTGAGCTGGCTGCATTGTTCAGGCAAACCGAATACCTACCTTTTCCTGTGCACTGCGCTGAAATGCATCCCATTAGATTAAGGCTACGGCTCCTGCTCTTGTTCCCATAGGATCTTAGAGCTCTCCTTTTGTGTCTCCTCACTATTTATCTGATTAGGGCTCTCTAAAGTAGGGGGGGGGGAAATAGAACATTTGCAGTTGCTTCTCCTTAAATTAAGTCCTTCAAAATACAATGAGGATATCTTGTGAGGCTGTTGCTGATATAATAAAGCCGTTTGGTTACCTTGAACCGGTGCACCAACACTCCAAATCCAGTAAGTCAGGCACAAAAAAAGTTTAATGTTGTATTTGTGACTCCAAACTGATAACACAAGAAGAGATCTGAAGTGTGGGGCTGGGCTGTCAGGAGCTCACGATGTGTTCCTAGGCACAGGAGCAACAGGAGAGACAAAAGCTGATCGCGCTGCTGGCAAAGTCCTTCCCCAGCTTAGTCGTTTATGTCGGTGCAGTTTGTGTCCTGCGGCTTGGCGCTCTCCGTGAGAGCTCAGCCCGGGGAGCACACTCAGCCCGCTGCGGAGAGCCTGCTGCGGAGGGAACTGCTCCGGCACCTAGGGCCAGCTGAAGTTTGGCTTCCCCCGCTGGCCCTACTGATTGTTTACCAGAACAAGGTCACAGTCTCACAGTATCACAAAGGTTGGAAGAGACCTCACAGATCATCAAGTCCAACCTGTTACCACAGAGCTCAAGGCTAGACCATGGCACCAAGTGCCACGTCCAATCCTGCCTTGAACAGCTCCAGGGACGGCGACTCCACCACCTCCCTGGGCAGCCCATTCCAGTGTCCAATGACTCTCTCAGTGAAGAACTTTCTCCTCACCTCAAGCCTAAATTTCCCCTGGCGCAGCTTGAGGCTGTGTCCTCTTGTTCTGGTGCTGGCTGCCTGAGAGAAGAGAGCAACCTCCTCCTGGCTACAACCACCCCTCAGGTAGTTGTAGACAGCAATAAGGTCTGCCCTGAGCCTCCTCTTCTCCAGGCTAAACAATCCCAGCTCCCTCAGCCTCTCCTCGTAGGGCTGTGCTCGAGGCCTCTCCCCAGCCTCGTTGCCCTTCTCTGGACACGTTCAAGCATCTCAATGTCCCTCTTAAACTGGGGGGCCCAGAACTGGAGATTGTCACTTTAAAATGTGACTGCCACAAATGTCCTGGAGTGCTGACTGCAATTCCTTCTCACCCCCTGTGACGGTTTGGGAGTTACCCATCCCCCCCATTCTCATGAAATCACCCAGACTAGACTCAGCCAACTGGAGGTTAAGGAATGAAGGTTTGTAGTCTCAGCTTAGCACAAGACACAAGCAGAGAGTTACAATATCTAGAGCTATAGGCAGCAATAGGCAAGTTAAAGGCAATACAGAAACACAACAGCCCTCCCAGAAACCAGAGTCCCCAGGAGAAGCTCCCAACTACCCTTCCACCTTTTTTCCACCCCTCTACCTTATCCCAGCCTTTGCCTTACGTGCAAGGTGAGTTTGGAGGATCAGCAAGGGAGGTTAGGAAGCAGAGGGATTAGTTACACCGAAGAAGCCCAGGGAGAAAGCACAGATACCAGTTGTGACAGAGACACACACACACACTGTCTTATCTAGGTTTGTGTTCTTGTTTTTATCCATCTCAGCAAGACTATGAGCACAGCAGCCATCACCACTGTTTTCTTTTCACAGCCTAGCATCTAATTTCTCTCACTAAAATATTCCAGCTAGCCTCAAACCAACACACTGCAGAAGAGGACATTTACTCAGAAATTACAACCCCGTAATCCTCACTGCCAGTACAGGCTGGGGGCAGAGGGGTCAGAGAGCAGCCCTGTGGAAAGTGACTTGGGAGTGCTGGTGGATGAGAAGCTGGACATGAGCAGACAGTGTGGACTTGTAGCACAGAAGGCAAATCATATCCTGGGCTGCATCAGGAGAAGTGTGGCCAGCAGATCAGAGAGGGGATCCTGCCACTTTGATCGGCTCTGCTAAGACCTCACCTGCAGTACTGTGTCCAGCTCTGGAGCCCTCATTATAGGAAGGACATGGATCTGATGGAGTGGGTCCAAAGGAGGGCCATGCAAATGATCAGAGGGTTGAAGCAGCTCTGCTGTAAGGACAGGCTGAGGGAGCTGGGGGTGTTCAGTCTGGAGAGGAGGAGACTTCAGGGTGACCTAATAGCAGCCTGCCAGTACTTGAAGGGGCCACAGGAAGGATGGAGAGAAGCTGTTTGCAAAGGTCTGCAGTGACAGGCTGAGGGGCAGTGGGTTCAAGTTTGAGAAGAGCAGATTGAGACTGGCTGTTAGGAACAAGTTCTTTATTACGAGGGTGGTGGAGCACTGGCACAGGTTGCCCGGGGAGGTGATTGAGACCTCTTCCCTGGAGACATTCAAGGTGAGGCTTGATGGGGCCCTGGGTGACCTGGGCTGGTGAGGATGTCCCTGCTGACTGCAGAGGGCTGTATTGGATGACCTCTGGAAATCCCTTCTGGCACAGACCAGTCTATGATTCTATGATTCTATGATTCTGCAGTTAGTATAAGAGTTGTCTGAACCGTGGCAGTATCCACACTTGAATGAAGGGTCTCATTTCTGAAGGGTGGGCAAAGCTACTCTGATGGTACTAAAAAGATGAGCGGTACTGCCTAGTGTCCTCCAGTGCACCAAGAAAAGTGTATCCATAGGAGGTCCCATCTCAACATGAGGAGAAACTTCATCCAGCAGGAGCAGGGAGGTGCCTGTCTCCTTGTGCTCAGATTAGGTGAGGCCACATTTTGAATGCTGTGTTCAGTTTTGGGCACCTCAATACAGGAGAGATGTGGGAGATGCTGGAGCCAGTGCAGAGGAGGGCAGAAAATCTGGGAAGGGCCTGGAGAATAAGTCTGATGAGGTGTGCTAGTTTGAGCCTAGCTAGCATGTTTTGGTGAGAATAACTAGATGATAGGCTGTAAAATGAAAACAATGGTGAGGTCTACTTCCCTCACAGTCTTGCTGAGATGTATACAAAACTAGCACATGAGGGGCGACTGAGGGAGCTGGAGATGGTTAGTGTGAGGAAGAGGAGGCTGAGGGATACCCCATTGCTGTCTACAACTGCCTCTAAGGACATTGTGGAGAGGCTGCTGCTGTCTCTTCTCACAGATTGTTAGTGATAGAACAAGAGGAAGCAGCCTCAAGCTGCCACTGGGTAGGCTTAGACTGGACATTAGGAAGAGTTTTTTCGCAAGCGTGGTCAGGCACTGGAATGAGCTGCCCAGGGAGGTGGTGGAGTCACCTACCCTGGATGTGTTTCCTTTGGGTGTGGTGCTTGGGGATACAGTTTAGGGTGCACTTTGTAGAGCAGGGGTATCAGTTAGACTTGGTGATCCTGGGGGCTTTTCCAACCTGGACGATTCTGTGGTTCTATGAGGGTGCTGCTTGACCGGAGCAGGCTGCTCAGAGAGATTGTGGAGTCTCCTTCTCTGAAAACTTCTGAGACTCATCTAGATGCCTTCCTATGTGACCTGCCTTAGGTTAGGTGACCCTTCCAATCCCTAACAATCTGTGGTTCTATGATGCTTTACATCTCAACCAGAGCATAGTCCACACTGTGAGAAAATATAACAATTCTCTTTACTTTGGAAAATATTTGGAGTGAAGATTATTTCCAGTGCAAGGTTGTTTGCAAGTCAGAAAACACTGTGAGAATGTTGCCCACCCACCTCTGGGCAAGCTGGAATGGAGAGCAGACACTTAGAAATGACATAAAAATGGAGAAGAAGTGCATGGAGAGCAGAAGGAGAAAAGAAAAGCAAGAAACAAAATTCTTGTTGGCAGCTGAAGAAAGATTAAGCACTTGGCTACGAGGTGATGGAGATCTGAGGTGATGGAGTGTGTCCATAAAGCTGGTGAAGGTTTGAAGAGCAGGGCTGGTGAAGAGCAGATGAGGGAGCTGGGCATGTGCAGCCTGGAGAAGGGGAGGCTCAGGGTAGACCTCATTGCTCTCTAGAGCTACCTGAAGGGAGTCTATAGCCAAGTGGGGTTGGGCTCTGCTGCCAGGCAAGCAGCAACAGAAGAAGGGGACACAGCCTCAAGCTGTGCCAGGGCAGGTCTAGGCTGGATGTTAGGAGGAAGTTGTTGGCAGAGAGAGTGACTGGCATTGGGATGGGCTGCCCAGGGAGGTGGTGGAGTCACCTTCCCTGGAGATGTTGAAGTAAAGCCTGGCTGGGGCACTTAGTGCTATGGTGTAGTTGATTGTCCAGGGCTGGGTGCTAGGTTGGACTGGCTGAGCTTGGAGGTCTCTTCCAGCCCGCTTGATTCCATGATTCTATGAAAAGGAGTCTGGAGCCAGGTGGCAGTTGATCTCTTGTTCCTAGGATAAAGCAATAGGATGAAAGGAAATAGCCTCAAGCTGCACCAGGAGAGGTTTAGACTGAAGACTAAAAGGAAATTCTTGACTGCAAGAGTTCACATCCACTGGCACAGGCTACCTAGGGAGGTGGTTGAATCCCCATCCCTGGAGTTATTTCAAAGAGGCAGCCATGTGGTACTGAAGGACACAGTTTAGCACCAGCTGGGACAACCAGCCTTGGCAGGGTTAAGTAGTGGTTGGACTTGATGATTATAAAGGTCTTTTCCAACCTATTATTCTATGATTCCATACACAGAACTTCATCCAAACCATTGAAGCTCTCAGCAGAAGATGTTTCTTTACAGTGAGGGTGGTAAGATGCTGGAACAGGTTGCCCAGGGAGGTTGTGGATGCTTCCTCCCTGGAGGTGTTCAAGGCCAGGTTGGATGAGGCCTTGAGCAGCCTGCTCTAGTGGGAGGTGTCCCTGCCTATGGCAGGGAGTTGGAGCTGGATGATCCTTGAGGTCCCTTCCAACCTAAACCATTCTATGATTCTGTGATTCTTTGAAATCTCCTTAAGCAGACCTAGAATTGTCTGCCTTTGCCTCTGTACACACAGGCATCAAAATAGGTATGAAGTGCCTGCCTCATTAATGGAGTGCATCTTTTGAACCATAATTAACTAATCTGGGAAAGGCTGTCTGCAAGGCTCAGATGGAAATAGAAATGTGTTGTTATGATGAATAATTAATTTTCCACACCTGTGTGGGACTTCACACTGCCAGAGCCTCACTGATTTTCATGGCAGCCACATGGTTGGGCACATTATCTGCTGCAAGGCTGCAGCACCTGGGGATTGTCCAAACAGATCATAGAATCTCCATGTTGGCTGGAGTAGATGGCATGGCCTCTTCTGAATAGGTGGGGGCAAAAGGGTAGTGCCCTTTGAAAGCAAATCAGGTCATACTTGTTGGGCAAGATGTTGATCCAATCCATGCTAACCTAGTCAAAAGCTCCAGCATCCAGAGGATTGCAATAAAAGGTTGACGTAAGGGACTGTTTCAGCAGACACAGTTATTTTCTAGGCAAACAGAACACTCATCTTCAAGAAGGGAAAAAAAGGATGACCCCAGGAACTACAGAGCAGTCTCACCTCTGTACCTGCCAAGACGATGCAGCAGATCCTCCCGAAGGCTAAGGCAAATGCAAAGCAAAGCAGAGGTGATTGGTGGTACCCAGCAATGGCTGCACCAAGGGCAAATCGTGGTGGCTTTTTATGATAAAGTCACAGCAACAGTGGACAAGGGAAGGGCAACTGACATCAGCTCCCTGGACCTGAGTAAGGCTTTTGACTCTGTCCCACATGGCATCCTGGTCACCAAACTGAAAAAACACAGACTGGATGGGTGGAGCACTGCTGGGTAAGGAAGTGGATGGATGGTGGCACCCAGAGAGTGGTGAGCAAGGGCACAATGTCCACCTGCAGAGCAGTGCCAAGTGGCTTCCTCAGGGGTCAGTGCTGGCACCAGTGCTGTGGAACATCTCTGTCAGTGCCATGGACAGAACAATCAGTGCAGCCTCAGCAAGTGTGCAGATGGCACCAAGCTGTGTGGCACAGGCAACTTGCTAGAGGGCAGGGATCCATCCAGAGGGACCTGGACAGGCTACAGAGCTGTGTCCACGCCAACCTCATGGTATTCGACAAGGCCAAGTGTGAGGTCCTGCACCTGGGTGGGAGCAATCCCAAGCACAAATCCAGGCTGGGTGGGGAATGGCTGAGAGCAGCCCTGAGGAACAGGCCCTGGGGGTCTGGGCTGATGCAAAGCTCCACAGGAGCCTGCAGGGTGAGTGCAGCCCAGACAGCAACCCTGTGCTGGGCTGCAGCAAGAGCAGTGTGGGCAGCAGGGCAAGGGAGGGGATTCTGCCCCTTGGCTCTGCTCTCCTCAGAGCCCACCTGCAGTCCTGGGTGCAGTTCTGGAGCCCCCAGCACAAGCAGGACATGGAAATGTTGGAGCCAGTGCAGAGGAGGCCACCAAGATGCTGAGAGGGCTGCAGCAGCTCTGCTGTGAGGACAGGCTGAGAGAGTTGGGGCTGTGCAGCCTGGAGAAGAGAAGGCTTGGAGGAGACTTTGGAATGGCCTTCCAGGATCGGAAGAGGGCTCCAGGAAGGCTGGGGAGGGACTACTGATAAGGTCTGGTAATGACAGGACGAGAAGGAATGGGTTTGAAGTGGCAGAGGGGAGATTCAAACTAGATATTAGGAAGAAGTTGTTTGCAGTGAGGGTGGTGAGAGACTGGCACAGGTTGCCCAGAGAGGTTGTGGCTGGTCCCTCCCTGGAGATGTTCAAGGCCAGGTTGGATGAGGTTCTAGTGGGAGGTGTCCCTGGCTATGGTCAGGGGTTGGAACTGCATGAGCTTCGAGATCCCTTCCAACCTAAACCATTCTGTGATTCAATATAAAGGAAGACCTGAAGCTGGTCTGCCTTGTAATGCCTATAGCATATTGAAGCAATGTGCTCTGCTGGCCAAGAGGGCCAATGCCATCCTGGGATGGATTAGAAGGGCTATGGTTAGTAGGTCGAGAGAAGTTCTCCTGCTCCTCTACTCTGCACTGGTGAGGCCACATTTGGAGTATTGTGTCCAGTTCTGGGGCCCTCAATTCAAGGAGGACCTCAGGGAATTGCTTGAGAGAGTCCAGTGGAGAGCCACGAAGACAATGGAGGCAGTGGAACATCTTTCTCATGAGGAGTGCCGGAAAGATCTGGGGGTTGGAGCTTGGAAAGGAGGAGCCTGAGAGATGAAATCACTCATGTTTATAGGCATGTAAAGGTGAGTGACAGAAGGCTGGAGCCAGACTTCGCTGGGTGATGCCCAATGACAGCACAAGGGGCAACAGTGGAAGCTGAGGCATGAGAAGTTCCATGGAAACATGAGGAAAAAATTCTGCCCTGTGAGGCTGGCAAAACCCTTGAACAGGCTGCCCAGGAAGGTTGTGGAATCTCCCTTTGTGGAGATACTCAAGAGCTGTCTGAATGTGTTCCTGTGTGATCTGCTCTGGGTGATGCTGCTCTGGCCAGGAGGTTGGACTGGACCATGGGGATTTTCCCTTTCTATTTTTAACTCTATGACTTAATGTCTTTTTTTCCCTCCTCCTCCTTCTTTTTTGCAGTGTACCTGTTTATTGAAATATCCAGAGGGGGATACTTTAAAAATACAAATGAGGAACTTCTTAGGCAAAATTAGTATTTATTTCCCTTCCACCTGGTGTTATTTAGGTAGTTCATCATTTACAGGTATTGGGACTGTGATACATTGATTCCTCTTTTGAAGCTGGCAGAAAATCTAACTTTGTTTATTCAAATAAATTAAAGAGTGGTGATTAAACCTTTTTAAAGACAAACTGCTTCTAATGGATTTCAAATCTACCTCAGCCTTTCCTCTCTGCTTTGTGACACTATGCTAAAATAGCCTTTTTTTTTTCCAAATTTTCTCCCCCCTTTTCTATAAAAACTTCAAGTTAGTTGCATTAGTGACCTTGACCTGAAATTTTGGGACCAAGTTTCATGTGTTTCACAACTTTGACGTCAAACTACCTGAGCTGGCAATTCCCTAAACTTCATATAATAGGTTCTCACTCCAAGAAGGATATTGAGGGGCTGAAGCAGGTCCAGAGAACAGCAACAAAGCTGGGGAAGGGTCTGGAGAACAGAACTGGAGAGAAGCAGCTGAGGGAAGCGGAGATGTTTAGTTTGGAGAAGGGGAGGCTGGGGGGAGACCTCATTGCTCTCTACATCTCTGAGAGGAGGTTGCAGCGAGGTGGGCATAGGTCTCTTCTCCCTAGTATCACCTGTCAGAAGGAAATGGCCTGAAATTGTGCCAGAAGAGGATCAGGTTGGAGATGAGGAAAAATATTTTTGCTGTAGAAGTGCTCAGGGATTGGCACAGGCTGCCCAGGTACGTGGTGGAATCCCCATCCCTGGAGGTGCTCAAGAACCATGCGGCCATGGCACTTGTGGACATTTTTTAGTGGCCCTGGGGGTGTGAGGTTAACAGTTGGACTTGATCTTGGAGGTCTTTCCCAGCTGAAGCAACTCCGTGATCCTATGATCCTATCCTTATTTCTTCATTCCTGACTGTTTTTTTGGATCACACAAAGTTGTTCCACAGAGAGCAGACAGCTCTAAGGGCAGCAGGACAGCTCTAAGGGCAGCAGGACAGCTCTAACGGCAGCAGGACAGCTCTAATGGCAGCAGGACAGTTCTTCATCCTTCCCTTTCCAACTTGATATTGGTTTTCATAGAATCATAGAATGGTTTAGGTTGGAAGGGACCTCAAGGATCATCCAGCTCCAACCCCCTGCCATAGGCAGGGACACCTCCCACTAGAGCAGGCTGCTCAAGGCCTCATCCAGCCTGGCCTTAAACACCTCCAGGGAGGAAGCATCCACAACCTCCCTGGGCAACCTGTGCCAGTGTCTCACCACCCTCACTGTAAAGAACTTCCTCCTAACATCCAGTCTAAATCTCCCCTCTTCCAGCTTAAACCCATTCCCCCTCGTCCTGACATTACCAGACCTTGTCAATAGTCCCTCCCCAGCCTTCCTGTAGGCTCCCTTCAGATACTGCAAAGCCACTCTAAGGTCTCCTCGAAGCCTTCTCTTCTCCAGGCTGCAGAGCCCCAACTCTCTCAGCCTGTCCTCAGAGCAGAGCTGCTGCAGCCCTCTGAGCATCTTCGTGGCTCTCCTCTGGACTGGCTCCAGCAGTTCCATGTCCTGCTTGTGCTGGGGGCTCCAGAACTGCACCCAGGACTGCAGGTGGGGTCTGAGGAGAGCAGAGCCAAGGGGCAGAATCCCCTCCCTTGCCCTGCTGCCCACACTGCTCTTGCTGCAGCCCAGCACAGGGTTGCTGTCTGGGCTGCATGTGCACACTGCAGGCTCATGTTGAGCTTTTCATCAATCCAGACTCCCAGGTCCTTCTCCTCAGGGCTGCTCTCAGCCATTCACCAACCCCAACCAAGATTGCCTAAACTACAGCCCCAATTCCACCCTTTGGAGTACATAAAGCAAATAATATGCTTGTTTCACAAATGTTTTGCATCACATACATTAAAAAGTGATTGGAATACAGGAGCCCATAAGTCTTTGGATTTTATGACCTCTGAGTCATCCGAAACACAATTTGATTGCCTTGAGGTGCATCAAGCTGCCGTAAACTGCTTTCAGGAGGTTGCTCTCATGAAGAGAAAGGAATTGCAGAAATGCATGGAGAGTTTCATCTTAATGCAGTTTAATTGCCATTTAATGCACTTTGAAATGCAACCCTGCCAATTGCGGTGCATGTGTTTGTCATTTCTGCTTCTGGCTGCTGCTAAGCAGCACTTTGATTATTGCAGGGGTAAAATATTCAAGCCCTACGCTGTGGCTGCGCAAGCATTGATTAAACTCGCCAGAGCTCACCGGGGCTGACAGGGATTCAAAGGAGGAAATGTAAAACTTGAAGGTACAGCAGCACAGTGACATTTCACTCTATAAAGCTGCCAATATTTTAATCCCGCGCGTAAATCATTTTCATCAGCTCAATTCCATCTCTTAATTTGTGTAGCAAACAAAGTATTGGATTGCATTATGTTTAATAATTAAGGATGCTGTGTCAATTTCCATACATTTCCAGTTCCGAGGCAAGAACCAGAGCTAACGTTTTTAGCCTCAATGTGTTTGCTTTACAAAATAGGCATCATTAAGGATCAGGTCTAATTTTCACGGCGTGACGAAGCAAAGTTCCATTATTTGCTTTTACAGAACCTTTAGTTTCTCTGCTTAAGTGATGTCTTCGTCAATGATCATGTTGTATTCATTTAGAGTGATGATGGATATGGTAATAGATACGGTGTGATTGAAAGCAACCTTTGTCAATAGGAAGGCCAAACACTCAAACAGTGTATTGGTCTGAGTTTGCTCATTATTGGAGATCTTTCATAGTCATATTGACTTGCTGTCCAAATGTTGTTACTTACCTGATGCTTTCATTGTTTAAATGGTATAGACGTTGCTATTGAACATGACTTCCCCCAATAGTTGTCCTAAAATACACCCACGGCTCAATTATCCCCTGAAAATGCTCACAGCTCTGTTTTCACATGATATTTCACAGTCTCACAGTATCACCAAGG
>WAAF01002595.1:16476-62416 GCA_013400475.1 Tricholaema leucomelas | reverse complement strand
GAGTGGCTGAGAGCAGCCAGGCAAAGAGGGATCTGGGGGTGCTGGTAGATAGCAGTNTAGCCAGGTGGGGTTGGGCTCTTCTCCCGGGCAACCAGCAACAGAACAAGGGGACACAGCCCCACGTTGTGCCAGGGGAGGTCTAGGGGAGGAAGTTGTTCACAGAGAGAGTGATTGGCATTGGAATGGGCTGCCCAGGGAGGTGGTGGAGTTGCCATCCCTGGAGGTGTTCAAGCAAAGCCTGGCTGAGGCACTTAGTGCCATGGTCTGGTTGACTGGCTAGGGCTGGGTGCTAGGTTGGACTGGATGAGCTTGGAGGTCTCTTCCAACCTGGTTGATTCTATGATTCTACATCAATCTTACCAGTAATTCCTGTATTTTCATTGCCCATTTATACTACACTTTTAAAAAGCAAATCTATTAACCACAGTCCCAAGTGCCTTTTTTTTTTCCTTTTATGAAGAACACTGCCAAAATTCAATCTTTAAATGTATTATCAGTTTAAAGTTCACAACAATCATTCCCTGAACTCTCTTTTTTCAGAGCAAGATTGCAAACAGAATTATAACAGATAATGGGTAACTTCTGCAGACACTTCATCTGCAGGCAAGTTTGAAAAGGAGTAGCAAAGACTGTGTTTGTTTTATGCATGTAAACAGAATTTTAGTGCACTTCCCTCCACACAAAGTAATGAAATTTTAGGATACATTCCCAGCTTTGAAAAGATGCCAGCAAACCACCTTCAGTTTTCTGCTTGTAAATCAAACTCCCTACTCAATTTATAAGGCACTGGCACAACTTGACATATCTACAGTGCAATAAAATACCTACCAGAGTCGTTGCAACCTATAAAATAATAATCACAGTGATATGCTAGAGGAGACCCTGAGGAATACTCTGGCACCCCTTGTTAAAATCCTGTCACCACACCAAAGGTAGCTGCTCAGCCCTGTTTCTGCTACATCCCCACGGCTGTAAAACTCAATATGAATGGAGGCTTTTTTCTTTCTCTTGTATGTGGATGAAACACTCTCAGCATCACAGATTTTGCAGGAGAACTCAGTCTCACAGTATCACCAAGGTTGGAAGAGACCTCATAGATCATCACGTCCAACCTGTTACCACAGAGCTCAAGGCTAGACCATGGCACCAAGTGCCACGTCCAATCCTGCCTTGAACAGCTCCAGGGACGGCGACTCCACTCAACCCCAGCTGCTGTGTCTCAGAAGGACGTTTCAGACAAGTAATCAATAATGTATCATTCTGTTTGACAGTGAGGTTATGCTTCCAGTGTGCTTCTGGCTAAGAGACACACATGGCTTTAGCATGTGACAGGCCTGCCCTGTGCTGGGGATGGAGGGTGCTGCCGCTGGTGCTGCTTGCCCTGTGCTGGGGATGGAGGGTGCTGCAGCTGGTGCTGCTTGCCCTGTGCTGGGGATGGAGGGTGCTGCAGCTGGTGCTGCTTGCCCTGTGCTGGGGATGGAGGGTGCTGCAGCTGGTGCTGCTTGCCCTGTGCTGGGGATGGAGGGTGCTGCAGCTGGTGCTCTGGTTCAGGTAGTACGAGTCTGCTCTTCTGATTTCACAGCATGTCAGGGGCTGGAAAAGATCTCAAGAGATCATCTAGTCCAGCCCCCATTGCCAGAGCAGGACCACCTGGAGCAGATGACACAGGAACGCAGGCGGGTTCTGAACACCTTCAGAGAGGGACACTCCACAACCCCTCTGGGTAGCCTGTTCCAGTCTTCTGTCACTTTCACAGAGAAAAACATTCAACCTGTTTAAATTTCCTCTTTCCTCTTCAGATTATTCAGGAAGCCATGGTAATGGCCAGTGTAGGAACAGGATCCTCCCTTAGACTTCAATGCCTCAGATGTCTGGGATGTGCTTGCAGTCTCAAGTTGTGCCAGGGGAGGTCTAGGGGAGGAAGTTGTTCACAGAGAGAGTGATTGGTGTTGGAATGAGCTGCCCAGGGAGGTGGTGGAGTCACCATCCCTGGAGGTGTTCAAAACAAGACTGGATGGGGCACTTAGTGCCATGGTCTGGTTGACTGGCTAGGGCTGGGTGCTAGGTTGGACTGGATGAGCTTGGAAGTCTCTTCCAACCTGCTTGGTTCTATCATTCTATGACTAAATCTATAAACTCAACATTCAATCATTTACCTAAGTACATCTACAACTCTGTCCTTCGGCTAACTAAGCTATTACTTAGAATTAAATCAGACCTGACCCTTGCAGTTATTTTAACATTTTTTGTTAGTTTCCTCCAGAGTCTCCAGTCCCATTTCATTTTGACAGTTAAAATCACTAAGCCAAGGAAAGGGAAACAAACCTTGCTCTAAATATCTGCGAGCAGAATGTGCAATAAGTCTGCAGAGAACATCAGGTTTTAGCCTGAATCGTCGCAAAGGGCTGAGCTCCTGTTTTGGGGGATTATCAGTCATCTGTGCATCATCAACCAAACTTAAGGGTTTTGAGCACCAGCTCCTGAGGCCAAATGAAGCTGTGAGCCAGCCAAAGATTTCGGAATAAGGTTGGTACAGACATGAGGCTTTTGATTTAATTACAATGTAAGACAGCAGAAAGCATTAGAAATAGACAATACATTCCTATTAAAGAGGTAATAATAATATCATGGATTCAGTGCATTCAGCCTTTATACAGCTATGCAAGATTATGCCAGAACCTTGAAGAGCTTTTGGTGAGATGCATGCTGGAACTTTATTGGATTGTTGCTGTTTTATTCACCTTGATGGCAGAATGAGGTCTGCTGCTCATACAGGAAGGTGCTCTTAGTAAATGCATCAAGATCACTTTGTTTTTACAAAGGGGTCTATTAAGTAAACTAATGTTGATTGATGTTAAGTTTTATTTGTGTGTGGCTAGTATCAGTATCACAGAATCACAGAGGGTTAGGGGCTGGAAGGGACCTCCAAAGCTCATCCAGTCCAACTCCCCTGCCAGAGCAGGACCACGTAGACCAGATCACACAGGAACACATTCAGGTGGGTTTTGAATATCTCCAGAGAGAAAGACTCCACAATGCTCCTGGGCAGCCTGTTCCAGTGCTCTGTTACCCTCACAATGAAGAAATTCCTCCTCATGTTCCCATGGAACTTCCTATGCCTCAGCTTCCACCCATTGCTCCTTGTCCTGTCATCTGGCATCACCCAGCAGAGCCTTCTCCATGCGCTTGGCACTCACCCTTTACATCTTTATAAACACTACTGAGGTCACCCCTCAGGCTCCTCCTCTCCAAACTGCAGAGCCCCAACTCCCTCAGTCTTTCTTCTGTAAGGAAGATGTTCCACTCCCTTCATCAACCTTGTGGCTCTGCGCTGGACTCTCAAACAGTTCCATGAAGTCCTTCTTGAATTGGACACAATACTCCAGATGTGGCCTCACCAGGACGGATTAGAGAGGGAGGAGAACCTCTCTGAATCTACTAATCACAGACCTTCTAATCCACCCCAGGACAGCACTGACCTTCTTGGCCACCAGAGCACATTACTGTCTCATGGTTGACCTTCTGTCCACTAGGACCCTCAGGACCTTTTCCCCTTCACTGCCCTCCAGCAGGTCTGTCCCCTGATATCTACAGCCCTCACCCCACAAACTGTTGCTGTCTTGCCTTCCTGTAGTCTTGCCAGATACTACAGCAAGTAAATGTGTGGCAGGTATTTTCCCAGCCTGTAGGCGATGGCCCAGATGGGAGCAGTGAGAGGGAGGCTGGAAAGACTCAATTTATCCTAGGAAGTCTTCTAATGCAATTTTGTTTTCAGAAGCATAAACACAATTTCATCTGCTTTGTTTACTCCCTTCTTCAGGTGTTGGAATTACCATGTTTAAAATGCAAAGTGTAAAAGCAGAGATGGTGCCTTCTTTCTCCTTCTGGTAAACAGCTTAAAAGGTCTGCATATTACAGATAAATTGGGACAGAAAGTCTGAGAACCAATTAAGACAGAGTGACTTTTATGCACAGCTATTGAAAAACAACTGTACTGTGATTATGCAAATCAGCCACTCACAACTAAAATGCAAGGATTTACACAAGGGAGGAGAAAAAAAGTTCTTCACAGCTATGCCTCAGTAACCTTACAGGATTCTTGCACTTTAATTGTATGAGTCACTGTAATAAAACGATCTTACTGGCTTTATCCAGAGTGAACTATATGTTGAGACATCACCATTCTGAATGATTTGGGTGCTTTTGGAAGCCTACCTCTTGCTGATGAAAACGTGGAGTATATTCTGCTCTAAAGAGACAGAAATCAATGTAAACCACAGAACTTCTTCTTCTGTGCACAACATTTTAAACAGGTTTACGTAGTCAAGCAAAGCCTGGATGAGGCACTTAGTGCCATGGTCTGGTTGACTGGCTAGGGCTGGGTGCTAGGTTGGACTGGATGAGCTTGGAGGTCTCTTCCAACCTGGTTGATTCTATGATTCAATGATTAAACCCTGATGACTTAATTTCCATTTGCAGACATCTTAGGCAGAGGCAGCTAAAACATTTAATTGTTTCTCTCTTGCATACAGACAACAGAGCAGTGAAAAAAAACCACAGTCCTCTTGCAGCATCTCTTGAGCTTTCCAAGTCTTCTCTGCCATATGGGGATGAACACAAGACCTTTTAGAACTTTGAAATGGGAAACCAGGTTTGTCACTGCTCTGCAAAGATTAGAGCACCTGCTGACTATGGCATTCATTTCCCACGTGTAAGACATGGAGGCAGGTCTGCACTTTGAAACTACAAGAGGAAAGACCTGATCTATGGTCTTGGAAGTGTTCTTACACTCAAGTATCTGTACCGTCCCTGCAGCGCCCATTCACCATCTTTAGTCTCTCTCCCAGAGCAATAAACTCCCAGAAAGGTGCTATAAAAACTGTTTAGATGGAACAAATTCACATTCTCCTCCATTTTAAGAAAGACTCCTAAGAAGTTTGCAACTAGCTACAAGTTTTAAATAAGAATCATAGAATCAACCAGGTTGGAAGAGACCTCCAAGATCATCCAGTCCAACATACTGCTCAGCCCTATCCAATCAGACCATGGCAATGAGTGCCTCATCCAGGCTTTTCTTCAACACCTCCAGGGATAGCGACTCCACCACCTCCCTGGGCAGCCCATTCCAATGCCAATCACTCTCTCTAGCAAGAACTTCCTCCTAACATCCAGCCTAGACCTCCGCTGGAACAACCTGAGACTGTGTCCCCTTGTTCTGTTGCTGGTTGCCTGGGAGAAGCTTGAAGAACTGTAAGCTATGAAAAAATGTGCAACATTTCTACAGAGTGAAATCCACAGCTTTGTAATAGCCTCACAACACTTCACTGACAACTCCTTAGCGACATCAACTGAGCAAATAACAAGGAAATTCTATCATCTTCCTGTCCCACTCCCAGAGCTTTGGGGACAGCCCATTTACACTTACCTGGTGATCCATTAGTGCTGATTTATACATGAGGAACAAATACAGGCCTGTCGGTTACAGTCTATTAATGCAGGATTTGTTATTATGGAAAACAGGGAAAGCAAAAAGTTCTTCCCAGAGAGAGTGATTGGCATTGGAATGGGCTGCCCAGGGAGGTGGTGGAGTCACCGTCCCTGGAGCTGTTCAAGCAAAGCCTGGATGAGGCACTTAGTGCCATGGTCTGGTTGATTGCTGGGTGCTAGGCTGGACTGGATGATTTTGGAGGTCTCTTTCAACCTGGTTGATTCTATGATTCTAACTGGGATAGAAAATGCTCCAATGTGCCAGTGGCACTATTTCATCTTTAAATACTGAAAAACCAAACCACACAACTAAGCCTCTTTGCAGTACAATAAACATTCAACTTCCTTATTGAAATGTCAAAACCAACAACCAAAATTATATACCCAGTAGAGTGCCATGTTCAAGAGTCCCAATATGATGCTGCTAGGTAGATTCAATCATATCTACAGCCCCTAAGAGGAGAGCTGACAACTGCCACGGGACTTGTGACTACCTCAGGTTCATTTCTCCACTAGACAACCAAATCACTGCGTGACCTTGGATCAAAGTGCAGATTTCTGCAGTGGGGGCAATATGTCCTGGTCTCACTAGCAGCATAAGGTTCCATAGATGCTATATTATATTTCATAATAAACAAGACTTGTTGTATGGCCTAGTACACATTTCCCAGTATGCATTTATCATGTTGTGGTAAGTTTGGGGTTTTTCTTTCATGAACACTTAAAAAATAGCTGTATTAGTCCAACCTGGAGAGCAGAAGGCTCCAGGGAGACTTTTCATAGCCTTCCAACACTTAAAGGGGGCCTCCAGGCAAGCTGGAAAGGGACTATTTATCGGGGAGTGTAGTGACAGGATGAGGAGTAATGGTTTCAAACTGAAAGAGGATAGACTTAAATCAACTGCAAGGACAAAATTCTTTACTGGTAGGGAGACACTGGAGCAGGTTGTCCAGAGATTTTCATAGAATCATAGAATGGTTTAGGCTAGAAGGGACCTCAAGGATCATCCAGCTCCAACCCCCTGCCATAGGCAGGGACACCTCCCACTAGAGCAGGCTGCTCAAGGCCTCATCCAGCCTGGCCTTAAACACCTCCAGGGAGGAAGCATCCACAACCTCCCTGGGCAACCTGTGCCAGTGTCTCACCACCCTCACTGGAAAGAACTTCCTCCTAACATCCAGTCTAAATCTCCCCTCTGCCAGTTTAAACCCATTCCCCCTTGTCCTAACATTACCAGACCTTGTCAATAGTCCCTCCCCAGCCTTCCTGTAGGCTCCCTTCAGATACTGCAAAGCCACTCTAAGGTCTCCTCGAAGCCTTCTCTTCTTCAGGCTGAGGAGCCCCAACTCTCTCAGCCTGTCCTCATAGCAGAGCTGATGCAGCCCTCTGATCATTTTGGGGATGTCCCCTCCTGGAAGTGCACAGGGTCAGACTGGATGGGAATTTGAGTAGCCTGATCTAGTGTGAGGTGTCCCTGCCCACAGCAGGGGGGTTGGAACTTGGTGATCTTTCAGGTCCCTTCTAACCCAACCCATTCTATGACTCTATGACTATGACTTTCCACTTGCTTTAATTGCTGGTTTTGAAAAAGTATGCAGTGTTCCAAGGTCACTTCTACAGGCCTTTTTCTAGACCTAGCAGTTACAGAGCTCCTCGTACTGGAATCCAGTCATAGAATCATAAAATCATACAATCAAGCAGGTTGGAAGAGACCTCCAAGATCATCCAGTCCAACCTAGCACCCAGCCCTATCCAGTCAACCAGACCATGGCACTAAGTGCCTCATCCAGGCTTTGCTTCAACACCTCCAGGGACGGTGACTCCACCACCTCCCTGGGCAGCCCATTCCAATGCCAATCACTCTCTCTGACAACAACTTCCTCCTAACATCCAGCCTAGACCTCCCCTGGCACAACTTGAGACTGTGTCCCCTTGTTCTGTTGCTGGTTGCCTGGCAGAAAAGACCAACCCCACCTGGCTACAGCCTCCCTTCAGGTAGCTGTAGGCAGCAATGAGGTCTGCCCTGAGCCTCCTCTTCTGCAGGCTGCACACCCCCAGCTCCTTCAGCCTCTCCTCACAGGGCTGTGCTCCAGGCCTCTCATCAGTTTTGTTGCCCTTCTCTGGACACCTTCCAGTGTTCATCCCATGATATCATCAGGCAATTTCATTTCAGTCTGCTCTGCACTGGACTGTGCAGATTACCAAACTAATGACATATGGACTCCTTACTACTGTAACACTTCTGCTCTTGCAAGTGAGAATTCTGACTGGCAGCCCAAAGCTGTTTGCTGTCAATTGTGCAAAAAAAGACATCTGTCAGATTTCACAAGATCCATTTAAAAGATAAAACCCCCCATGAATAATATTCTAATTGGCTATTGACCCTTATCAGCCACACAACATTTCTTCGTGCCAAGAGAAGCTCAAATGAAAACTCTTAGCTGTGTTAAAAAAGCTCCCTAAAAATATTTTACATTTATTTATTTCTTCTGAAGTAAATATTATTAAAGACAGAATGATTGCCTAAAGCCTGCTTTTAAAACACACATGTACACAGAGTCTGCACATTCATGTCTCCTCAAGTATCAGAAGTAGCTGTTTGTATCAGTCTCATCTGTCAGTAGTAAACCAAGGAGACCTTAGAGTGGTCTTCCAGAATCTGAAGGGGGCTACCAGAAAGCTGGGGAGGGACTTTTTAGGCTGTCAGGTAGTGGTAGGACTGGGGGGAATGGAGCAAAACTAGAAGTGGGTAGATTCAGGTTGGATGTTAGGAAGAAATTCTTCACCATGAGGGTGGTGAGAGCCTGGAACAGGTTGCCCAGGGAGGTGGTGGAAGCCTCATCCCTGGAGGTTTTTAAGGCCAGGGTGGATATGGCTGTGAGCAACGTGATCTAGTGTGAGGTGTCCCTGCCCATGACAGGGGGTTAGAGGTAGATGTTCCTTGGGGTCCATTCCAGCCCTGGTAGTTCTGGGATTTTATGACTCTAAACATTTTATCATAGGAAACAACACTGACAAGTTTGAGTCAGTTTCATACTTAATAACAGTGTTTTAATACTAAAACATACTGGGCAAGTTCAAGAATCCCACCCAAAGAGTGGCTGTCAATGGCTCCATGTCCAAGTGGAGGCCAGTGACAAGTGGAGTCCCTCTGCGATCAGCCCTGGGAGCACTCTTGTTCAACATCTTTGTGGGTGCCATGGACAGAGGCACTGAGTGCAGCCTCAGCAATTTGCTGACAACACCAAGCTGTGTGGTGCAGCAGACAGGCTGGAAGGCAGTGATCCAGCCAGAGGGACCTGGACAGGCTGCAGAGGTGGGCACAAGCCAAGCTCAGGAGGTCCAACAAGACCAACTGCAAGGTCCTGCATCTGGGTCAAGGCAATGCCAAGCACAAATCCAGGCTGGGCAGTGAGTGGCTGGAGAGCAGCTCTGATGAGAGGGACTTGGGGGTGCTGGTGGACAAGAGGCTAAACATGAGCCAGCAGTGTGCACTTGCAGCCCAGAAAGCCAACCAGAGCCTGGGCTGCATCAGGAGAAGTGTGGCCAGCAGGGCCAGGGAGGTGATTCTCCCCCTCTACTCCGCTCTGGTGAGACCCCACCTGGAGTGCTGCAACCAGTTCTGGAGTGCCAAATACAAGAAGGATGTGGAGGTGCTGGAGTGTGTCCAGAGAAGGGCTGCAGCAGCTCTGCTGTGAGGAGAGACTGAAAGAGGTGGGGCTGTGCAGTCTGGAGAAGAGGAGATTCTGAGGAAACCTAATTGTGACCTTCCAGTGTCTGAAGGGGGACTACAAAAAAGCTGGGGAGGGACTTTTTAGGCTACCAGGGAGTGACAGGACTGGGGGGAATGCAGCAGAGATGGAGGTGGGTAGGATCAGACTGGACGTGAGGAGGAAGTTGTTGAGCATGAGAGTGGTGAGAGCCTGGAATGGGTTGCCCAGGGAGGTGGTTGAGGCTCCATCCCTGGAGGTGTTTAAGGCCAGGCTGGATGGGGCTGTGGGCAGCCTGCTCTAGGGTAGGGTGTCCCTGGGCATGTCAGGGAGGTTGGAACTGGATGATCCTTGTGGTCCCTTCCAACCCTGACTGATTCTGTGATTCTATGATTCTAAGAATCCTAGCACTACCATAAGCAAACAGCTAAGGCATGGATTTTTATGACAGATGTGAACAGATTGAGACCTTGAATCAATTCCTTTCAGCACAGAGCACAAGAACCACACTGAATTTAACCCCAGTGACTTCAGAGGAATGTACCTTGGTACTTTTGAAGTATTCTGCCTAGGTACAGGAACTGCTGAAAACAATGTCAATGGCTGGTCTAACAAATGCCTACCTGGGAAGAGCATGGCTCTTTTCATACGTTACTGATGTGTTACAGCTACTGACTTGTTAAAAAGCCATTTCCCCACTTTTCCTACATTTTCTAACAGCCTATGGCACACAGATTTCTTCTTTTCTCATTATTTATGAACTCTGTCATGGAGGGCCCACAGGCCCAGATAGGCTTGTTCACGCCTTGGCCTGCCTGGACATGTTTTTCTGCCCATAACCAGAGGTTAACACATAAATGAGCACAAAGGGGCACAATAGGCCTGGTGCCATAAAGTCTGGCCTGCCCAGGCTTTAGGGTGTGTAAGGTGGTTGTGTAAGCCCCACCCACCCAGCTCGTGCCTGCCTAGTGTAAGGCCCATGCCAACAACTACCTGAGGGGTGGTTGTAGCCAGGAGGAGGTTGCTCTCTTCTCTCAGGCAGCCAGCACCAGAACAAGAGGACACAGCCTCAAGCTGCGCCAGGGGAAGTTTAGGCTCGAGGTGAGGAGAAAGTTCTTCCCTGAGAGAGTCATTGGACACTGGAATGGGCTGCCCAGGGAGGTGGTGGAGTCGCCGTCCCTGGAGCTGTTCAAGGCAGGATTGGACGTGGCACTTGGTGCCATGGTCTAGCCTTGAGCTCTGTGGTAACAGCTTGGACTTGATGATCTGTGAGGTCTCTTCCAACCTTGGTGATACTGTGAGACTGTGATTCCCATATTTGGAAGGTCCAGGCCTGTGGCTTTTCCTTATTAGGGTAAGGTTGGCTAACTGCCAAGGTGATTGGTCATTTTGATGGCCAAGGGGCCATTAATCTCGGCCCACCTTTGATCACTAGGGGTACACAGGTAAACAACATGCTCGCTCACTCGCTCTCATTATGCTTAAGCCTGCCCGTGCCTATGGAGCGCAGTCTCCCGCACAGCTGTGCACCCTATTGCACGCCCGCTGCTTTGTTGCTGCCTGGGAAGTTCCACTGCCACGAAGTTACCAGGAGCAGACTCACTTGTCTGCACGTGACTGGCCTCTGTGGCCAGTGTGACATCATGTTGAGACTGCATGACATCCTGCTTCTGCACCTGAAGGTCCTGCCTAAGAATCCCTGGACAGAGTGCCCAGAAGAAGCCAGGAGGACAAGGTCAGAGACTGTCTTTTCATTGGAAGCCGGGAAGATTCTCCTTTCCCCAGAAGCCAGGAGGATTCCAGCCAGCCTCCACAGGCAGAGTCCTCTGAAGATTGGACACTTGTATAGGCTGTGATGTAGCCCCGGAGGGTGATTGATAATTCATAAGAATTTGTGAGTAAATGCTTTAATGCCTCTGTAATTCTCTACTGCCTTCTGCCATAGAGCAGAAAGAGCTTGGGCCCATCTACTGGGCAAGCAGCACATTGACCCTAAGAGGCATAAGGCCGCGGGGAAAAATCCTCTCTCTGTTTATAGTTTGAATGTTTGCTAGTTATTAAAAAGTCACTGTTTGATGTTATTCCTACAATGTCTTTCATAACTGTGTAGAACAAATACCAATACCAAAATTCAGTGGTTGGGGGTGGCCAGAGTTCAGAATATTGAAGTTAATAATTATCATCTCGCACCAATTAATTTCTCCTCTCTGCCACAATTGGCGTAGGTGGCAGAATCCCCCTCCCTGACAACTCTGCCCAAATTTTCCTTTAAAGCACTATGCCCATGAACATTGGCTGTAAATATGAAACTCCCAAGCACTATGGTCAGGAAATATTTTGCTTCTTGGACCCATGACCAGTGTGAAGTTTTGCCATTCCACTTTTGAGGGTTCAGTATCACAGTATCACAGTCTCACAGTATTACCAAGGTTGGAAGAGACCTCACAGATCATCAAGTCCAACCTGTTACCACAGAGCTCAAGGCTAGACAAGTGCCACATCCAATCCTGCCTTGAACAGCTCCAGGGACGGCGACTCCACCACCTCCCTGGGCAGCCCATTCCAGTAGCCAATGACTCTCTCAGTGAAGAACTTTCTCCTCACCTCAAGCCTAAATTTCCCCTGGCGTAGCTTGAGGCTGTGTCCTCTTCTTCTGGTGCTGGCTGCCTGAGAGAAGAGAGCAACCTCCTCCTGGCTACAACCACCCCTCAGGTAGTTGAGCAATAATTTATCAGTAAAAACTGCCCAGACAATGTGAGATGCTGAGAACAGAGGAACGCACGCAGACTGGCTCTGCTCACTGCTCCCTGGGATAGGACAAGGAGCAATGGATGTAAGGTGCAGCACAGGAGGTTCCACCTCAACACAAGGGGGAACTTCTTTACTGTAAGGGTTACATAGCACTGGAAGAAGCTGCCCAGGGAGGCTGTGGAAGAAGACTTTCAAGGTCTGTCTGGATATGATCCTGTGTGACGTGAGCTAGATTGTATGGTCCTGCTCTGGCAGGGGTGTTGGACTCGATGATCTCTTTGGGTCTCTTCCAACCCCTGACATCCTGTGAGCCTCAAATTATTACAGCATCACAGAATTGTTTAGATTGGAAAAGACCTTGAAGACCATTGACTCCAACTGCTACATACGTGTGGGAGAATTTTCTCCCTAGCAGGGCATGAGCTGGTAAACATGAGAGCTCATGCTGAGAAGTGTCCTTGGGCTGTCTCGGGCTCAGGAAACCAAGCTGTAAACAATGAGCACCCCCCACACAGCTGCAGGGGGCTGAGCCTGCCAGCCTGCAGGGGTGGACACCGTGGATTGTTTTGATACAGAGTGACCTATCTGTACCTCACACATAACTTTGGGCCAATCTGTACCCTCCACTTGTGCCAACCCCAAACTAATCATGCACGCCTCTTCCAAGTAGCATATAAGCCACTGTACTTGTCCTGGAGGTCCTGTGTACCCCAAATTTCCTCTCCCTCTGTGATTTGAATGGGAGAGGAAAAAGGCGCGAAAAGACCTGTTTCCCACCCCCGCCCCACCCTGCAGGCGTGAAGGGGGGGAGCAGGGGGACACTTCCAGCATGAGGGGTGCCCCATGCTGGGTCCATGCTGCACTCGGCTGAGGATTGGCTGTGTGCTTTTCGCGCCTTGGAAGTGGTAACTCTGCTCTTTGTCCAAGAAAGGTATAAATATGGAGGGGTTCCCCCCTTGGGGTGTTCCCGCCTTGGGGTGCTCCTGCCGTGGAGTTCGTCCACGCTTTGGATTGTGTTCCCGCCTCGGGGTGCCTGCTTGGAGTTCTTCTACCCCCCACCTGGATAGCTTCTACACAGGGAGCCTTTGAGGCTCCGAAGACAAGCTCTGAAGGACTTCACCTTAAGCACCTTATTGTGTAGCTTATCGCTCTTAATGACCCTGAAGGTCTCTGAAAAGACCACGGGACAGCCCTTTGAATCGTCCTTCTTTTCAAGCCAGCTGTTGTCAGTAGCCTATGGCTCAGCCTGATTTGATAGTGGGGAACGCCATATTTAATAGCTAAGCCTTTTCCAGCTCCTGACTTCAAATTAGTCAAGTTTACCTGTGGCATCCTATTGTGTAGATATTCTCAACCAACTAAGAACGGAGCTGCTAATTAAATCTAAATTATCTTCTGTATCTAGTTTTGGGGGTGGGGTTGGGGGAAAATAAAATAACTCTGTTTTTATAAATTCCTGACTCGGCCTAATTAATTCCTAATTAATTCCATAGCAGTACTGCCTTAATCAAGCGTACTGTATTGCTAGCATCTGATTGTGAGTCGACTCGTCAGTACCCCCGTCTCTTGCCCCCGCTGCCTTCCCGCGACTGCACATATGAATTTGGCTACATTTTATCTACTCCAATTAGTTTTGAGCAGCCTGTAAATTGGATTTACCTTCTCATTTTTCTAGGTTTGACTAGGAAGCACGCAGTGTGCTGTCTGAGTAAGTTGCAGAGAAGAAAATGTCAAGCTATTTTCAAGCAATAAAGTTTTACTTACGTGGAATTTTGTTCAGTTCATTCATGAACTTCTCTTTTAACTTAGAAAATGCATCTTCTTTTCCTCCTCCTCCTCCTCCTCCTCCTCCTGCAGGACTGGCTGGCTCAGTGACATTACTTGGAAGGGCTGCTGCTATGGTGGTAGCTAGCGGTGCTGCCAGGGCCTCAGGATGACTTTCACTCACCATTTTCACTGCTGTGCCAACTGTTGGAATAAATAAAAAACAAAATAACAATAAAAAAACCTTAAGAAAAAACCCAAAAGAGAATGTTTGAATCAATGAAATGGATCTCTCATTGAGAGAAGACTAAAGAGCCAACATATCACTTGATGCTCACTGAGGCAATATGACTGCATCAACAAGAAAGTTGGGGGGGATTTTATAGGTTCTCAGGTGGTGATAGGACTGGGGAGAATGGAACAAAGCTAGAAATGGGTAGAGACAGACTGGATGTTAGGAAGAAGTTCTTCAGCATGAGGGTGGTGAGACCCTGGAATGGGTTGAGGAGGGAGGTTGTGGAAGCCTCGTCTCTGGATGTGTTTAAGGCCAGGCTGGATGAGGCTCTAGACAGCCTGATCTACTGTGAGGTGTCCATGCCCATGGCAGGGGGGTTGGAGCTAGATGATTCTTGTGGTCCATTCCAAACCTGACTAAAAAAAACCCCAAAACCACCCAAAAAACCCCAATCATATTGTTTCATGTTCTTCACAAAATATTTATTAGATGAGAGAGAAAAATCCTTTGGCAGGCTGAATTTCAGCCGGAGTTATTTCACTGCTTACAGCTCTTCTACAGTTGCTATGTTTTGAGGTGAATCATAGAATCATAGAATCAACCAGGTTGGAAGAGACCTCCAAGATCATCCAATCCAACCTGGCAACCAGCTCTATGCAGTCATCTAGACCATGGCACTAAACGTCTCATCCAGCCTCTTCACCGAGTCTCTTAGCACCTGCTAAGGTATGCCTCCTGTAACACAACTGTGTAGTAACCCTGTAGTAGCCATGCTAATTTGCTTTTCCACACTTTGAGCTGCAGCTTTTTTGGTTCAGTCTATTATAAATCTACACATGATTTCATAGAATCAGAGAACCATAGAATCAACCAGGTTGGAAGAGACCTCCAAGATCATCCAGTCCAACCTAGCACCCAGCCCTAGCCAGTCAACCAGACCATGGCACTAAGTGCCTCAGCCAGGCTTTCCTTGAACACCTCCAGGGACAGTGACTCCACCACCTCCCTGGGCAGCCCATTCCAATGCCAATCACCCTCTCTGCCAACAACTTCCTCCTAACATCCAGCCTAGACCTCCCCTGGCACAACTTGAGACTATGTCCCCTTCCTCTGTTGCTGCTTGCCTGGCAGAAGAGACCAACCCCACCTGGCTACAGCCTCCCTTCAGGTAGGTGTAGACAGCAATGAGGTCTGCCCTGAGCCTCCTCTTCTCCAGGCTGCACACCCCCAGCTCCCTCAGCCTCTCCTCATAGGGTTTGTGTTCCAGGCCTTTCACCAGCTTCATTGCCCTTCTCTGGAAACCTCCAAATGCATGTTAAATTCTTATGCAGGGTTAGGTTTTGCCCATCAGTTTTGCAAGTATAAGCAAACTGCATAACTGCTCCCTATGTGGAAATCCCACAGTTGATGTACAGAGCTATTTTTCTGTGAGAGTTACAGGGGTGTGGATCACGGCCAAAGTTTCTACCTAAAATGCACAAAATGATTCAGAAAAGGACTTCAAGATTTCCTGTCCGAGTAAAAATGTCTTGTTTCCTGTTTAAGCAAGTTGTTTATTAATCAGAAATTGACTTGCACCCATTTTTATCTTCACTTCCTGAAGGCTGCTTTCCCCTCCAGCTCTTTTGCGTGACATTTGCTACTCACAATATTCCCTTAAATTATTCAGATGTCTCATGGGTGTATTCATGAAGCCACAACATCTGCAGGGCACCTAAATAGAGCCATTTTAGCGTATCTGAGAGCCTGGAACAAACATAATCCCACATCAGCATCATTTCAAAGTGCTGTTGTTTAACGGGCATCTCGCGGAGCCTTTCCTTGTGCGTGCGTGGCAAAGCAAAGAACTGGGGGCCACTGGGGTGAAGGGGAAACAACAGGCACAAAGCAAGTTCAGTATCGCAGCAAGGTTGGCTGAAATGCCATTGCTGCTTTTGAAACACACTGTTCCCAGCTTCTGCTGCATTCTAAATATCACTGATCTGAATAATCATCCTGTTTTCCTTCAGAAAACCAGAGGGAGATAGGGTTTGAGAGATAACAAACACTCATTATTGCTCTGAGTGTAGGACTGCTCTCAGCCCCCAAAGACATTTGGCCTTTGACCTCCTGCTGAGAAATTTAAACATCACCATAGGAAAAAAAGGCAACATGTCTGAATTACAGGGGCATAAGAGCATCTAACTGCACACAACGAGATGAATCATGAGCTTTCCTGCCTTAGGTGACTGTTTTCATGGAGAGTGCTCAAATGACTAAATCAAGATGAGAATTAGCTTTTTGTCCTTCACCTTTATTTCTACCAGTCCACAGGCACAGCCCTGACGGCAGGCAAGAATGAAGCTTTCAAAATCGACCTCACCATTCTTGTCATTAAAGAGGGGTTTGCACACAAGCATAGTCTGGCCTAGAAGCCACTCTCCAGTGCTGTCATGTGAGGGCAAAGCCTGTGCCTCAGCAGTGGGATGCCACAGGCTGGATACCATGGGTATGAGAAGAATAAGAGACAGGGCAATGCTTAACGTAAGCAAGTTCCAATGCAATCCAATCCGTTCATTGCATTCCAAACATGTGTTTTTATACCTTGAGTGCTGTGTCCAGTTCTGGGCTCCTCAATTCAAGAGAGATGTTGAGGTACTGGAACGTGTCCAGAGAAGGATGATGAAGCTGGTGAGGGGCCTGGAGCACAGACCCTATGAGGAGAGGCTGAGGGAGTTGGAGTTGTTTAGCCTGGAGAAGAGGAGACTCAGGAGTGACCTCATTGCTGTCTACAAATACCTGAAGGGAGGCTGTAGCCAGGTGGGGTTGGTCTCTTCTGCCAGGCAAGCAGCAACAGAACAAGGGGACACAGTCTCAAGTTGTGGCAGGGGAGGTTTAGGCTGGATGTTAGGAGGAAGTTCTTGTGAGGTCTAGGCTGGATGTTAGGAGGAAGTTGTTGGCAGAGAGAGTGATTGGCATTGGAATGGGCTGCCCAGGGAGGTGGNAGGGGAAAACCACAGGCTGCAGCCTTACATTTGTTTGTATTTGTTGCACCATTCTCTAAGGTCATTGCAACCTTCCACTTTATCTCAGCTCAGCACTTACTGAGCTTGTGCACTCTCGCCTGTCCAGGGCTTATGTCCCAGTGTACCACAGTCAGACTTTTCTCTAGAATCACTACATTCAATATTACTATTCCCAACAGGGGGCTGTCTGCCTTCTTCAGAAGCAGCAGTTTGGTGGAGGCTCTGCAGCAATGCTCTTGAAGTGACACCGAACGAAGCAGTGTTTCCTGCCTGCCGGTAGCTGCTGTCTTTGCCCTCACAGTCTCTAGGCATACACAAAATCATGTCGATGTTGACACAGTGTATGTGTACGATGCAGCTCCATACATATTTCATGAGCATGTTTGTCTGTAACAACGCTGCAGCAGTTCACTATCTAAAGCAGATCAAAGACTCCAGTTAGTATCAGTGACCTTTGCCTCCAGTCCGATATCTGAGATTTCCCCGCTCCTCTCCCGTTGGGAACTGGCTGAAGGAAAGGGGGTACGAGCCCCTAGAAGCTTGTACAATCAATCCTTGGATGTAAGGTCTGAGTATTGGGACTGTAGTAAGTCACAGAGCTGTGTGTGAAGAAGCTCAAAGGAATAGAATAGAATCAATCAGGTTGGAAGAGACCTCTAAGATCATCCAGTCCAACCTAGCACCCAGCCCTAGCCAGTCAACCAGACCATGGCACTAAGTGCCTCATCCAGGCTTTGCTTCAACACCTCCAGGGCCGGTGACTCCACCACCTCCCTGGGCAGCCCATTCCAATGCCAATCACTCTCTCTAGCAAGAACTTCCTCCTAACATCCAGCCTAGACCTCCCCCAGCACAACTTGAGGCTGCCGTGCCGAATGTGGCCTTGAGCTTTCTGATAAGCAGCTCCCTGGGACTGTGTCCAGGGTAGGAGGGAGTCTCAGCTATAGCAGTAACCACAAGTGGGGAGGAATATGCAGGTTGACAGCACCGCGCTGCATACTGGACACGTCACCTTTTACTCACTGTAACCAGAAGCCCTGAAAGACACCACAGGTGGGGGGAATATGTAAATTCCAGTCTCTGGATGTGCCATACTACATGTTGGATGTGCTTACCTTTTCTCACCCTGATCAGAAAATTAGTCCTCTATAACTTGAACCCTGATGCTCTCTTAATAAAGCTGAATCACCACGATGCTAGCTCATATTGAGTTGTCGTTTGGCTTTTCCTTCCCCGCGCTCTCCCAAAATAACAACCAGGAAAAACCACATAGTGCATAACCTGGGTAGCATGAAAGAACGTGCCAGCTATTCCAGACTAGAAGACTTTCTCCATATGCTCTGATGAGTGCCAAACACTATGAAGCAAAACACACAGAGCCACCAGCTGTAAACATTAGAGCTGCTTTATATTGTAGCGTTTTGTCAATGGATGTCAGTTAAACCATTAAAAAAAACCCCAACCCTGCAGGATATACCATAATTAAATCAAAATTAAATTGCTTAATTATAATATATTGCTTAATAATTCCAGGCCTGGCAGTTGACTATTTTATTTTGTAATGGAAGACACAATTTGCAATTATGACTTGCAGCTAATTAAAAATTAAGGCAAATGCAATCTATTTGCTTCCAATTTTGGAGATATATTTTGGAAAATGTATTAGGAGAATGGATTTGAAGCATGACTCTTTAAAAGAAGGGGAAAAAAAAACCAAGAAGAACAAAACAGACTATTACTCCCAAGTCCAGGAATAATCCTCAGCAGAGTTCTAGTGCAGTTAGAGGTCACTGCATCTAATGAGGCATGCACGAATGCTCTGAGACTTGCTACAGAGCCTTTGACCTTTACATGCCAATGACACTGTATTGGTGTTTTAAATAGGTATGAAGGAGATGAAAAATGCTGTCTCACAAGAAGCTCTCTGCAGCAAAGAATCTTCTGAAGAGCACATGCCCACTTGCTTAGAGAGGGGATATCAGAAGGCTTCTGTTACTGTAATGCTGCAGCTTTCCACAACTCCACAAGAAGGGCCAGAAGGAGGAACCGGGAAAGTACAGACCTGTCAGCCTGACCTCAGTGCCAGGTTGGTTTGAGTGCCATCACAAAGCACCTACAGGATAGCCAAGGGATCAGGCCCAACCAGCACAGGTTTAGGAAGGGCAGGTCCTGCCTGACCAACCTAACCTCCTTTTATGATCAGGTTCCCACCTGCTGAATGTGGGGCAGGCTGTGGATGTAGTCTACCTGGACTTCACCAAAGCCTTTGACACTGTCTGCCACAACAAGCTCCTGGCAAAACTGGCAGCTCCATGGTCTAGTTGACTGGATAGGGCTGGGTGATAGGTTGGACTGGATGATCTTGGAGGTCTCTTCTAATCTGGTTGATTCTATTCTATTCCATTCCATTCCATTCTATTCTTTTCTATTATATTCCATTCCAATCCATTCTATTCCATTCCACTCCATTCTGTTCCATTCCATTCCATTCCATTCCATTCCATTCCATTCCATTCCATTCTTTTCTATTCTGTTCTGTTCCATTCCATTCTATTCTATTCCATTCCATTCTATATTCTATTCTATTCCATTCCATTCCTTCCATTCTTTTCTTTTCTATTCTATTCTACTCTACTCTATTCTATTCTATTCTATTCTATTCTATTCCATTCCATTCCATTCCATTCCATTCCATTCTTTTATATTCTGTTCTATTCCATTCCATTCTACTCCACTCCTCCACTCCATTCCATTATTTTCTGTTCTGTTCTATTCCATTCCATTCCAGTCTATTCCATTCCATTCCACTCCACTCCACTCCATTCTATTCTATTCTATGGTATAAACACCGTGGTATTACAAGAGACTGCAGAGTACTGAATAATTAGGTTTAAATTGGCCTTTTACAGAAAAGAAAGTAAGTGCTAATGCTGCAGTGCACTGCTGAAGGTAAAGATCTACAAACGACAGCAGATTATCTGCCATTTCTGAAATAGCAGTTGCAAGCCAGATTTTGCTGCAGGTGAAAAACTGAAGTGCCACAGAATGTAATTCTGATTTCCAGTCCAGTGCTCACTACAGTTGCTAGGTACGAAACAGTCCATGTTCCAAGGGCAACAGGCAGTCATCAATAGCAGTACAATTAATAAAAGTACAATTTAGCATGCTTCTGTAAGCACATTACAGAGTGCAGCCCCTGAGCATGCCAATTCTTTGGCATGCCATTTCCCATCCATACTAGTGCCACAGAATTCACTGCAAGATATGCTAAACAAACCAAGGAACAAACACATGCAATACTTTCAAGTAGTGCTGCTTGCCTCTACACAGAGATAGACTAAAAATCCAGAGATGATGATTTGAACCCTTGGGTAAGTCAGGGGTGCAGAACCTTACAATTCCCTAGGCAAGAAAAACTAACCAAAATGACTATCAGCTCCAGCTGCTACATAATTTTGGCATAATTCCCTCTGAAAATGAAGCATTGAATAATAATACAAATGCACTTTGGAGATTCATAAGAAGGAAGAAGTTTCCCTGCAGAGGTACAAAGTATTTCCTGATTGCCTTAGCATGCTGGTAGAGATCCTGAAGGTGAGAGCCCCATTAGAAAGCACCTCTTAAAGAGAGCAGTAAAGTAGCAACAACTCCTAGGAGTGAAGAAGATTTCAGATGGATGATCACAGAACATGGAGTAGACTGGAAATCAGAGCTAAAAGACTGTGTTCCAAGGGCAACATCCTCTCTTTGCAAACATTCTGGCATGTTTAGACACTTCTGCTGATGTACCTAGGGCTCATTCTCCAGAGATCTAGACAGGCTAGAGAAGTGGGCTAAGGAGAATCTCATGAGGTTCAATAAGGCAAAATGCAAGATCCCCCAAGTAGGTGGGGGGTCAATCTTTGATATCATTACAGGCTGGGGGACGATGAGATTGAGAACAGCCCCGCAGCAAAAAGGCTGGGGGTTACTGGTGTACAAAAAGCTGGCCAGGAGCCAGCAGCATACACACCAGCCCAGAAGGCCAATGGCATCCTGGGCTGTACTGAAAGCAGCGTTGCCAGCAGACTGAGCGAGGGGATTCTGCCATTCTGCTTTGCTCTGGGGAGACCTCACCTGGAATGCTGTGTCAAGCTCTGGGGCTCCCAACACAAGGTCATGGACCTGCTGGAGTGGGTCCAGAGGAGGGCCACAATGATGATCAGAAGGCTGGAGCCCCTTGCCTAGGAAGACAGACTGAGAGAATTGGGGTTGCTCAGCCTAGAGAAGGGAAGGTTCCAGGGAGACCTTACAGCTACTTTTCCATGTCTGAAGGGGATCTACAGGACGTCTGAGGAAGGACTGTTCAGAAGGACTTGTAGTGACAGGATGAGGGGCAATGGTTTGAAACTGGGGCATGGGAGATTTAGGTCAGACATAAGGAGGAAGTTCTTTCCAATGAGTGATGAAATACTAGGACAGGTTGCCCAGGTTCAGGCCCCATCATCCCTGGAGACATTCTAGCTCAAACGATGGAGCTCTGAGCAACCTCATCTAGTTGAAGACATCCTTGCTCATTGCAGGGTGACAGAAAAGATGCTCTTTGATGTCCTCTCCCATCTGATGCATTCTATGATTCTTTGACACCCAAAGTAGGATGAGGAGCATCTGGGGAGGGTGATGGACGGACGGACTAATGTCATGGGACATTCCTGCTTGCTTGCAATTGTTCCTGAAAAGTAAACTGAATAGTGATAAAATAAATGGGAAGGCTGTGGGATGTTCACAGTGACTCACTTGGGAGATTTTCAGGGGTGGGAGTTGGAGGGCCCCAAGGTTCCCTTAAGAAAACCATAGAGACAAAGTCCCACCCCAGGGGACAGTCCTGGGTGTCCCAAGATGTTGTAATAATGTTCTTCTATTCTGCTTTATAGAACAGAATAGAATCAACCAGGTTGGAAGAGACCTCTAAGATCATCCAGTCCAACCTAGCACCCAGCCCTAGCCAATCAACCAGACCACGGCACTAAGTGCCTCATCCAGGCTTTGCTTGAACACCTCCAGGCATGGCGACTCCACCACCTCCCTGGGCAGCCCATTCCAATGCCAATCACTCTCTCTGACAAAAACTTCCTCCTAATATCCAGCCTAGACCTCCTCCAGCACAACTTGAGGCTGTGTCCCCTTGTCCTGTTGCTGGTTGCCTACAAGAAGAGACCAACCCCATCTGGCTACAACCACCCTTTANTTCAGCTACTATCTACCAGTACCCCCAGGTCCCTTTCCTCCTGGCTGCTCTCGGCCACTCTGTCCCCAGCCTGTAGCACTGCTTGGGGTTGTTGTGGCCAAAGTGCAGAACCCTGCTTTCTGGTATCACAGCTTACAAGGCAGTGCCTGGCTGGTGTCAGTCCCCTGCCCTCCCTGCCTTCCCTCTCTTCGCTTCTTTTCTCTGGGCAGAGTGTGTCCCTCCTTATCTCATGGTGTGTGTGTGGGAGATGGCTTCTAGCTGGCAGGGGATTGTCCCCCTGTGTCCTTCTGTCCAGCCTGATGTAGGGTAGGGTGTCCCTGCCCATGGCAGGGGGGCTGGAACTAAATGATCCTTGTGGTCCCTTCCAACCCTGACTGATTCTATGAGTCTAATTCTATGCTGAGGCCTTGTAGGCCTGAGCTGGGGAGGGCAGTTCTGGCCTACCCCCAGGCCTGCTGATGGTGGAAGGGGTGGAGGATTCTAGACAGATTTAGTCCTACAGCCTTGGCTTAGCTGGTGGATGTCTACATTCTGCCTGACTGCCTTTTGCACATATGCACCTGTAAACAGAATCTCTCTTTACCCTTCCAACTGGTGTGCAGTATCTTCATTCTTTCTCTTCAAGTGGAGTAGCAGTCATTTCTGTCCTCCAGTCCTGGGTAGCTTCTGGCCTCAAACTGGGACATCAGGATAAAAGTGAAACTCAGAGCAGTGTATCATCTATCAAACTCAATGTCAACAAGCTAGGAGCAAGTGTGGAGCTGTTGGAGGGTAGGAGAGCCCTGCAGAGGGACCTGGACAAGCTGGATGGGTGGGCAGAGGCCAATGGGATGAGACTGAACAAGGCCAAGTGCAGGGTTCTGCACTTTAGCCATAACAACCCCAAGCAGCACTACAGGCTGGGGACAGAGTGGCTGAGAGCAGCCAGGAAGAAAGGGACCTGGGGGTGCTGGTAGATAGTAGCTGAAGATGAGCCAGCAGTGTGCCCAGGTGGCCAAGACAGCCAATGGCATCCTGGCCTGGATCAGGAACAGTGTGGCCAGCAGGACAGGGCAGGTTATTCTGCCCCTGTACTCAACACTGGTCATGCCACACCTTGAGTGCTTTGTCCAGTTCTGGGCTTCTCAATTCAAGAGAGATGTTGAGGTGCTGGAAGGTGTCCAGAGAAGGGCAACAAAGCTGGTGAGGGGCCTGGAGCACAGCCCTGTGAGGAGAGGCTGAGGGAGCTGGGGGTGTGCAGCCTGGAGAAGAGGAGGCTCAGGGCAGACCTCATTGCTGTCTACAACTACCTGAAGGGAGGCTGTAGCCAGGTGGGGTTGGTCTCTTCTGCCAGGCAACCAGCAACAGAACAAGGGGACACAGTCTCAAGTTGTGCCAGGGCAGGTCTAGGCTGGATGTTAGGAGGAAGTTGTTGGCAGAGAGAGTGATTGGCATTGGAATGGGCTGCCCAGGGAGGTGGTGGAGTCACCGTGCCTGGAGGTGTTGAAGCAAAGCCTGGCTGAGGCACTTAGTGCCATGGTCTGGTTGATTGGCTAGGGCTGGGTGCTAGGTTGGAGTGGATGATCTTGGAGGTCTCTTCCAACCTGGTTGATTCTGTGGTTCTCTGATTCTATGAAATCATGTGTAGGTTTATTCCATCCTGACCAAATCATTCTCTCCACATGGGATACTTTCTGGAATGTGTCTTTTTACCTTGCTGCCTCTGGAGTTTTGCTGCCTCACTAAAAATGAAAAGTAACAGATATATTCAAGACATAGTGTGCCATTACGAGCAGGGGTGCCAGTTTCCAGAAGGAATTGTCACCACTCTCAACAGAATCACAGAACAGCATAGGGTAGAAGATGCTGGAGTGGGTGCAGAGAAGGGCGACGAGGCTGGGGAGAGGTCTGGAGAACATCACCTGTGAGGAGTGGCTGAGGGAGCTGGGGGTGTTTAGTCTGGAGAAGAGGAGGCTGAGAGGGGACCTTATTGCCCTCTACAACTACTTAAAAGGAGGTTGTAGTGAGGCTGGAGCTGGTCTCTTCTTCCCAGTTACTAATGATGGGACAAGAGGAAATGGCCTCAAGTTGCATCAGGGGAGGTTTAGGTTGGCTGTTGGGAGGAAGTTCTTTCCTGAGCAGGTGCTCAGGCACTGGAACAGGCTGCCCAGGGAGGTGGTGGAGTCACCATCCCTGGAGGTGTTTAAAAGGAGAGTGGCTGTGGTGCTTGAGGCTATGGTCGGGTGATGAAGGCTGCTGGGATGAAGGTTGGACTGGATGATCCTGGTGGCTCTTTCCAGCCATAGTGATTGATAATGATGAGATGTGCTGAGGGATTTGGTTTAGTCAAGGACTTGTCACTGTGAAACTAATGACTGGACTCCATGAGCTTGAAGGGCTTTGCCAGTCTGAGAAATTCTGTGACTCTGTGACCTTAGAGATCATCTGCTTCAACCTCCCAACCACAGGCAGGGACCCCTCTCGCTTAGACTCAGCTGCTCAAGGCCTCATCCAACCTGGCCTTGAACAGTCCCAGGGAGGGATGTATCCACAGCCTCCTTGGGCAACCTATCCCAGAGCCTCACCCCCCTCATTACTGAAGAAATTCTTCCTAAGATCCAGTCTAACCCTACTCTCCCTCAGCTTAAAACCATTCCTCCTTATCCCATTGCTAGACAGCCTTATGAACAGTCCCCCTGCAGCCTTCCTGTAGCATCCCCGCAGCAGCAGAGCTGGTCACTGCACCTCGATAAGCCTGCCAACTTGTAGACTGGGATCTATACTGTCAAATGACATTCCCTTGACAGCTTATCTATTCAGCATCTCAGATATGCTCACCTCAGCAGTCACACCCAGCTTGGAATGTAATCCCAAAACTTAGCAACAAATCACATTATCATCACTTGTGCTCCTCTGTCATTTTTGTTTACAGCTCCTGTGCACTCAGAGATAAAGAAACTATTAGCTTGCAGGGTTGATATGTCCAGGATGAGTCTGTGCTGTTAACACAGAAAGGTTTGACACCACATTGAAAATGTACCCTGTTCCTTTACCCTGGTTTTTGATGAAATTAATTAATCATTAAAAAGATTAGAACACTACCAGAATGTCTAAAGATATCTACAATAAATGATCTCTTCCTAGATTTAAGTATTCTGGGATGTTAATAAGACATTTTTTTACTCATTCATCTTCCTATTAATGAAATCTGCAATCTTTCTAGCAGCAGTAATGGCCATTTCTTTTAAAAGACAAGTTCAGAAAAGACTTCCTTGGCTTGTTGTAAAGATGGATCTGTAACTACATTTGCAGAAGAAAGGAAGGTCATGGTAAAGATGTCATATCAGAATAGCTTTTTTGCCATTGCCACAAAGGCTTTTGATGCCATCCAGATTCAGAACTGATGTGGAGAAGGTACAAGTGCAAGGTCTTGCATCTGGGTTGGGGCAATCCCAAGCACCAATCCAGGCTGGGCAGTGACTGGTTGGAGAGCAGCCCCGACTAGAGGGCCCTTGGGATGCTGGTGGATGAGAAGCTCAACAGGAGCCAACAGTGAGCACTTGCAGCCCACAGAGCCAACCACAGCCTGGGCTGCAGCAGAAGCGTGGCCAGCAAGTCGAGGCAGGTGATTCTCCCCCTCTACTCTGCTCTGGTGAGACCCCACCTGGAGTACTGCATCCATTTCTGGAGCCCTCATTACAAGAGGGATGTGGGTGTGACTGAGTGTGTCCAGAGAAGGGCCAGGAGGATCCTCAGAGGGCTGCAGCAGCTCTGCTGTGAGGACAGACTGAAAGAGTTGGGGCTGTTCAGTCTGGAGAAGAGGAGGCTCCCAGGTGACCTTCTTGTGGCCTTCCAGGATCTGAAAGGGGCTACAAAAAAGCTGGGGAGGGACTTTTTAGGCTATCAGGGAGTGACAGGTTGCACTGGATGATCTTGGAGGTCTCTTCCAACCTGTTTGATTCTATGAGTCTCTGATTAATAAATTCCTTGTTGTGTATGTTGCATAAAATCAATTTATCTTCACATATTTGGCCCCTGTCAGATTGATGTCTCTAATAAAGCCTAGAAACTGCCCCAGAGATGAACTACAGTGAGGTAAACCTCACAGGGAACAACACAATAGAACTGGTTTGGTCATAGTTCTAAATTCACTGTTTCCCCTTTCGATTTACCTTCTTATGCATCCTAATTTCTGCACTCCCTAACTGTGGGGTTGGTAAAATGAACTGGTAGCAAGCAACACAGTGTGTGCACCAAGCAACCAAGGGTGGAAAGCTCAGATGTGCAATTCAATGCTACCTCCTAGATGAGTTAAACCTTGGATGTAGGTTGTGAAATACTTGGCACCTCAAGAGTGTGATTCTACTCTTGACAAGTGTCTCCATAAAAGTGGCACCTTCTTGCTGGAAAAGATCTTCTCTCCATGTATATTCAATCATATATGCTGCACTTAATGAGTGCTGCATCCCAATTTCACCACCAAGTGGGTTTTTCCCTGTTACATCTGCAGTATCAAAAAGCTAAAGCACAAGGAGAAAACAGTGAGGCTGCATTCTGCCTCTGCATCATGAATGCAGTTATAAATGAAATCTCAACGAGCAGTGGAATGTATCTTTGAGGACCTTCAGCAGATTACAAGACTGTTTGTAAAGGTTTGCAGGGACAGGATGAGGGCAATGGCTTTGAACTAAAAAGTAATAATAGAATCATAGCATCATNAACTTGAGACTGTGTCCCCTTGTTCTGTTGCTGGTTGCCTGGCAGAAGAGACCAACCCCCACCTGGCTACAGCCTCCCTTCAGGTAGTTGTAGACAGCAATGAGGTCTGCCCTGAGCCTCCTCTTCTCCAGGCTGCACACCCCCAGCTCCCTCAGCCTCTCCTCATAGGGTTTGTGTTCCAGGCCCCTCACCAGCTTTGTTGCCCTTCTCTGGGCACCTTCCAGCACCTCAACATCTCTCTTGAATTGAGGAGCCCAGAACTGGACACAGCACTCAAGGTGTGGCCTGACCAGTGTTGAGTACAGGGGAAGAATAACCTCCCTTGTCCTGCTGGCCACACTGCTCCTGATCCCAGCCAGGATGCCATTGGCCCTCTTGGGCACACTGCTGGCTCATCTTCAGCTACTATCCATCAGTACGCCCAGGTCCCTTTCTTCCTGGCTGCTCTCAGCCACTCTGTCCCCAGCCTGTCATGCTGCTTGGGGTTGTTGTGTAACTAGAGCAGAGCAGATTGTGATTGGATGTTAGGAACAGGTTCTTTACTATGAGGGTGGTGGAACACTGGAACAGGTTGCCCAAGGAGATGACTGAGGCCCCTTCCTTGAAGATATTTAAGGTGAGGTTGGACAGGGCTCTAGGCAACCTGATCTAGTTGAAGATGTCCCTACAGACTGAAGAGGAGGTGGGACTGGATGACTTTTGGAGGTCCCTTCCAGCCCAGACTATGCTATGATTCTGTGATTACACAGTTATCAGCCAAAGCCATGGGACTGCATCCTTGTAGCCAAGGACATGAAATTTGGGCTGCATTACTTGGTGGTAGGTGGGAGAAGGAAAGAGCTCAGACAGTTTTTCAACTCCTACAATAAAATTAGATGTGTAATTAATGGTTGGCATTTAGAAATAATGCAAACAGTTGGTATTTGGCATTAAAGCTTTCACATTACCCAAGTGCACTAATGGGAAAATTACTCAAACACCAGTCAGTTTTGTAGACCAAGCTTGGCCAATTCTGAGCAAGAATATATTCAGACTTCTTAGTGGATGCATTACACTTGTTAAAGACTGCAGTAGTGCCTCACACAGGTATCAGTCAGACACACATGGAGTGCTGTGCCATATATACATCACAGGTATACTTTGCCCACATGTGCATTCGGGATACGCTACAGTGCTTGTTAGAAGGTGACTAACAAGTATCTAACTGCGTCCAGTTCTGGAGCATCTGTTACAAGAAGGATGTGGAGGTGCTGGAGTGTGTCCAGAGAAGGGCTGCAGCAGCTCTGCTGTGAGCACAGACTGAAAGAGTTGGGGCTGTGCAGTCTGGAGAAGAGAAGGCTCCCAAGTGACCTTCTTGTGGCCTTCCAGGATCTGAAGTGGGCTACAAAAAAGCTGGGGAGGGACTTTTTAGGCTCTCAGGGAGTGACAGGACTGGGGGGAATGGAGCAAAGCTGGAGGTGGGGAGAGTCAGCCTGGAATTGAGGAGGAAGTTGTTGAGCATGAGAGTGGTGAGAGGCTGGAATGGGTTGTCCAGGGAGGTGGTTGAGGCCCTGTCCCTGGAGGTGTTTAAGGCCAGGCTGGATGAGGCTGTGGGCAGCCTAACATCCAGCCTATACTTCCCGGAGCACAACTTGAGACTGTGTCCCCCTGTTCTACTGCTGCTTGCCTGGCAAAAGAGACCAACCCCACCTGGCTACAGCCTCCCTTCAGGTAGTTGTAGACAGCAATGAGGTCTGCTCTGAGCCTCCTCTTCTCCAGGCTAAACAACCCCAGCTCCCTTAGCCCCTCCTCAGCAGCACATGGAAGAGAAATAGTGGCAATTGGAACTAATTGTTGCCTAATGAGAGATAACTTCTTCCTCCTGTCGAGAACGCTATGGCCTCATGCAATAGCTTTCCACACACAGCGGGAGGGGAAATTAGCAATCAATTACATGACGATTAACTCCTAACTTGTAACGTTTTTCTACTCAAAAGGAGAAAAGAAGTCTTAATTTGGGATTAATAATCATGCATTGCCTACACTGTTAAAAAGATGCCCTTATCCATAGCTGAGATGATTCAGACATCTGACGTGCTGTAAGCTGAGGCAGTTTGTAATGTATTAGTATAAGCAGCACTTCTCCATGGTTGTCCTGCAGTCATTTCTGTAGAGATATAATTTAGCAGGGATCTCATCCACAGCAATGATGTGTCCAGCTTATGCATGAGACATGCCAGAGAGAACAACTTCAGAATCAAGACCAGGATGTAAAGAAAGGGAAAACAATAAAATTACTTGGATATTTTTTTCTTAAATAACTGTAAGGCCTGAATGGTAATTCAGAGGTTTTGTAAATTTAAACCCTTCAGGCTTTTTTTGCACACAGAAATGCTTTATGTGCTGATGTTCCTGTCTCTCCTCCAGACCAGACAAACCTCACAGGATCACAGGCTCACAGGATGTTAGGGGTTGGAAGGGACCCAAGGAGATCATCCAGTCCAACTCGCCTGCCAGAGCAGGACAATCCTATCTAACACAGATCACACAGGAACACATCCAGACAGGCCTTGAAAGGCTCCACAGAAGGAGACTCCACAACCTCTCTGGGCAGCCTGTTCCAGTGCTCTGGGACCCTTACACTAAAGAATTCCCCCTTGTGTTGAGGCAGAACCTCCTGTGCTGCAACTTACACCCATTGCTCCTTGTCCTATCCCAGGGAGCAGTGAGCAGAGCCTGTCCCCCGCATCCTGGCAGCCTCAGATACTTATAAACATTTATCAAATCCCCCCTTAAGTCTTCTCCAGACTGAACAGCCCCAGGTCCCTCAGCCTCTCCTCATCAGCCATGCCCTCCTGTCCCCTCATCATCCTCGTACCCCTCCACTGGACCCTCTCCAGCAGATCCCTGTCCCTCTTCAACTGGGGAGCCCAAAACTGAACGCAGTATTCAAGATGGGGTCTCAGCAGGGCAGAGCAGAGGGGGAGGAGAACCTCCCTTGATCTGCTGGACACACTCTTCCTAATACACCCCAGGATCCCATTGGCCTTCTTGGCCACAAGGGCACATTGCTGTGCCATGGGTAATTTGTCATCCAATATCACGCTGTTACCTCACACAGTTGTGAAGTCTTTTCGGTACATAACAGATCTTACTCTAAGGTTATCTTCACTGAGTCAATCCTCCCTTCACCGAGTGAGTTCTCCCATGACTGAGGACTGCATACAACTGTGTAGCTGCCTCCATTCATTTGTGCTTCTGTGAAGGGGAAAAGCATTGCTGCTTCACCTTTGGAAAAACAACTTTTATGCCCACCTTTAGGAGGGGACACCTGGGAGAAGGTGGTGTGTTTGGCCATAGCAACTCCAAGCACACTACAGGCTGGGGACACAGTGGCTGAGAGCAGCCAGACAGAAAGGGACCTGGGGGTGCTGGGAGATAGTAGCTGAAGATGAGCCAGCAGTGTGCCCAAGTGGCCAGGAGAGCAAATGGCATCCTGGCCTGGATTAGGAACAGTGTGGCCAGTAGGACAAGGGAGGTTATTCTGCCCCTGTGCTCAGCACTGGTCAGGCCACACCTTGAGTGCTGTGTCCAGTTCTGGGCTCCTCAATTCAAGAGAGATGTTGAGGTGCTGGAAGGTGCCCAGAGAAGGGCAACAAAGCTGGTGAGGGGCCTGGAACACAAACCCTATGAGGAGAGGCTGAGGGAGCTGGGGGTGTGCAGTCTGGAGAAGAGGAGGCTCAGGGCAGACCTCATTGCTCTCTACAGCTACCTGAAGGGAGGCTGTAGCCAGGTGGGGTTGGTCTCTTCTGCCAGGCAACCAGCAGTAGAACAAGGGGACACAGCCTCAAGTTGTGCCGAGGGAAGTCTAGGCTGGATGTTAGGAGGAAGTTGTTGGCAGAGAGAGTGATTGGCATTGGAATGGGCTGCCCAGGGAGGTGGTGGAGTCACCATCCCTGGAGGTGTTGAAGCAAAGCCTGGATGAGGCACTTAGTGCCATGGTCTGGTTGATTGGCTAGGGCTGGGTGCTAGGTTGGACTGGATGATCTTGGAGCTCTCTTCCAACCTGGTTGATTCTATGATTCTATAAGACAGGAGGTGCAGGGTTTATGAGTCAATGCTGGTTTTAGCATACCTTGCTGATTAGGCAAGATTCTTTCTCAGCATGCTGGCTGCTGAGCAGCCCATTTGGAGGTAACTCACATTTTCTGGATTGTATGGGAAGCTTGATCTGAAGCTATGATACAGCTGAGGGTTGTAGGGATTGAGGGTATTTATACACACAGCATTAGGGATCCTCTAATCAAATCAGCAATCTGGGTTTGCTCTGCTTGTATAAATAGCATGAGCACAGCAGTCTGGCATCTCTGCCTTCTGGGTCATGAATATTCCCCACTGGAAGTTCAGCACAGCTTTGAAAGAAACTTAGTGCACTGAGGCCAGCTGAGATGCCTGAGCTCAATTTCAGTCCTCCTGAGTGCCTCACCTAGGACGGCAGGCGAAGTTCCAGAGGATCATGCCCTTTTTAGACTGAGGGATGGATCTACCCTGAAGTTGGACAACAGTCAGCAGTAGCATTCTGACTGAGGCAGTGATTGATAGACTATTCTGCCTCATTAGCCACTTACTGCTGCAGGAGGGCAACTGAGGTTAGTGCTATTGCCAAAACAACCTGGGGAGATAGAAATCCTACTTAATAGGCATGGCTGATTTATTGCTGTTGCTGGCTTTCCCAGCTTTGTTCTGAGCACTTCTTCCTTCTGCCCAGTACAGTGCTCTTTGTTTTTTTGGAGGGAAAATGTAGTCCACCAAAAGCCTGTAAGAAGAATAATTCAGTTTCTCAAGTTTGTGGATAGAAATTTGAGCAAATTCTACTGGTAATCAAACTCCACTGCCCTGAACTGATTACAGGATGGTTACAGTTTGTTCACTAATCCGCTGCAGTTAGATCTCTCTGGCAGTGGTAAACCTTCATGCACACTGTCACATACCTTAAGTTTTGCTGCAGATATAGCTGATTGAGCTAACTGTCCAAGTGGCACATCAGAAGAAGGGCTGCATGTACACTTCATAGTCATACAGAGAACAGTTTTAAATGAGCAAATGAAAATGAGAGGAGCTAACAGTTCTGTTTTGTATAGACACCTTCTTGATGTAAAAAAATCTGTTCTTTCAGATGTTGTTGCCTAATTGAGTGCTTCAGTCTGACAGTGCTGGGTTTTGGTTATTTTCCTCTCCCCCCCTCCCCCCCAATTTCTTCACCATGAAACTCTATATACAGCTACAGTATTATTACTGTTTATTTGCATCAGTAAGTTTGCAGATGACACCAAGCTAGGAGCAGGTGTGGAGCTGTTGGAAGGTAGGAGATGTTGGAAGGTAGGAGAGCCCTGCAGAGGGACCTGGACAGGCTGGATGGGTGGGCAGAGGCCAATGGGATGAGATTGAACAAGGCCAAGTGCAGGGTTCTGCACTTTGGCCACAACAACCCCAAGCAGTGCTACAGGCTGGGGACAGAGTGGCTGAGAGCAGCCAGGAAGAAAGGGACCTGGGCGTACTGATGGATAGTAGCTGAAGATGAGCCAGCAGTGTGCCCAGGTGGCCAGGAGAGCAAATGGCATCCTGGCCTGGATCAGTGTGGCCAGTAGGACAAGGGAGGTTATTCTGTCCCTGTACTCAACACTGGTCAGGCCTCACCTTGAGAACTGTGTCCAGTTCTGGGCTCCTCAATGCAAGAGAGATGTTGAGATGCTGGAACGTGTCCAGAGAAGGGCAACAAAGCTGGTGAGGGGCCTGGAACACAAACCCTATGGGGAGAGGCTGAGGGAGCTGGGGGTGTGCAGCCTGCAGAAGAGGAGGCTCAGGGCAGACCTCATTGCTGTCTACAACTACCTGAAGGGAGGCTGTAGCCAGGTGGGGTTGGTCTCTTCTACAAGGCAACCAGCCCCACCTGGCTGAGAACTGGCCCAAAGAGAGAGCTCAGAGGGCTGTGATTAGCAGTGCAGAGTTTAGCTGCAGACCTGCAGCTAGTGATGCTCCCCAGGGGTCAGTACTGGGTTCGGTTTAGTCCAAGACACCTCTTGGTGACCTGGAACAAGACACAGCACTATCAGTGTACCCTCAGCAACTCTGCTGAGGACAGAAAACTGAAAGGTTCTGCTGTCACTCAGTGATCCCTGGACAGGCAAGAGAGATGGCTGGAGAGCAACCTAATGAAGTTCAAGTAGGGCAAATGCAGGATCCTTTACCTAGAGAGGAGTAACTCTGTACACTGTAGCTTAGCGGTTTACTTGCTGGAAAGTAAAACCCCTGAGAGTTATCCATGAGCCAAGAAAGTCAATGGTATCCTGGGGGTGCATTAAGAAGAGTGTGGCCAGCTGGTTGAGGGAGATTATCCTCCCCCTTTACTCTGTCACAGTGAAGCCAGATTTGGAGTACCGTGCCCAGTTCTGGGCTTCCCAGTTTATAAGCGACAAGGAACTACTGGAGAGAGTCCAATGGAGGTCGACAAAGATGATCATGAAAGTGGTGCATCTCTCTTACAAAGATGAGAGCCCCAGGTCTGTTTAGCCTGGAGAAGACTGAGAGAGGATCCTGTAAATACCAAGAGGGTGGGGTCAAGAGGATGGGGCCAGACTCTTTTCAGTGGTGCACAGTGACAGGACAGGGGGCAGTGAGCACAAACCAGAACACAGAAGTTCCATCTGGACATAAGGAAAAGCTTCTTTCCTGTGAGGATGCTGGAGCACTGCAGACTTACCCAGAGAGTTTGTGGAGTCTCTGCTAAGATACTCAAAACTCTCCTGGATGTAGCATTGTGCAAGCTGCTCTAGGCAAACCTGCTCTAGCAGGGGAAATGGACTAAATGATTTCCAGAGGTCCCTTCCAACCTCTGTGACTCTGTGTCTGGATTCAAATGACAATGCCAACAATGTTTGCAAGAGCTCAGTCTTCTGTAATGAATGGAACACTAATTATTAAAGAAATCCTTGGGGGGGGTTCTACCAAACTGTAGCCAAAAGCCTTCCACAGATAATACCTACATCAGGAAAAAGGAGCACAAAAGGATTCAACATGATTGATAAAATTGTTTGCTTTCTCTTTAGAAGAGAGTAACAAATAATTTAGCCTTTCAAAATTTGCTGAAAAGAAAAGCAAAGCTGTTGGAGAGAAAGCACATGGAGGCATTGTTCTGTAGCATGGGCATTTGATGAGCTCCAGAAATCTCTCTGGGAGAGAAAAGATGCATTATACCAAGTGAAAAGAAGCAGTCTTCAGTATCAGGCTGTTATCTAGTTGCTAAGAGCTGGTTCTTGATGAAACCAGAGCAGAACAGAATGGGTAGCTTAAGCACTGCGAGGTAAAAGCAGAAAATTGGACATTCACAATGGAATAAAAGTGGAGGCAGTAAAACGTTAAGGATGTGACAAGAAAAAGATGATAATAAATATGAAGGGAGGAAAAGTCAAAGTTTTGCCTTCACTTCAACAAAGGCCTTGGAGAAATTAAAAGAAAAGGGACTTAGCCCTGCTGGAATGTACATTAGCAAAGAGAAAAGGAGGATGAAAAGAAGAGTACCACTTCAAGGTCATTTAAAACCAAGCAGAAACTACTAAACCTTTAATTACAAGCCTGTAATTCTTGTTTGTTTATTACTAATTGCTAGCAAAAAAAACACCAGAGATAAAAGCTTAAAACAACATAGCTTTTAATTTTGTTCTGTTCATGGTTTTCCTGCCAAAATCCAAATAGGATAATTTAGAATTGTTTAAAGCGAGGCAAAAAAAGACTTTCACTGGAGATGGGAGGAGTGCATTATCACCCACACTGGCAGACATACAGTGCCACTTCCTTCTTCTCTTCTGCCCTCCACAAAGCCAAGTTTTAAGATCACTGAGCAGCTAGAGAACAAAATGCCAAGGCATCCCTTGGTAAGTTTTGAACAAGCATCACACTATCACAGTCTCACAGTATCACCAAGGTTGGAAGAGACCTCACAGATCATCAAGTCCAACCCTTTACCACAGAGCTCAAGGCTAGACCATGGCACCAAGTGCCACGTCCAATCCTGCCTTGAACAGCTCCAGGGACGGCGACTCCACCACCTCCCTGGGCAGCCCATTCCAGTGTCCAATGACTCTCTCAGGGAAGAACTTTCTCCTCACCTCGAGCCTAAATTTCCCCTGGCGCAGCCTGAGGCTGTGTCCTCTTGTTCTGGCGCTGGCTGCCTGAGAGAAGAGAGCAACCTCCTCCTGGCTACAACCTCCCCTCAGGTAGTTGTAGACAGCAATAAGGTCTGCCCTGAGCCTCCTCTTCTCCAGGCTAAACAATCCCAGCTCCCTCAGCCTCTCCTCGTAGGGCTGTGCTCGAGGCCTCTCCCCAGCCTCGTTGCCCTTCTCTGGACACGCTCAAGCATCTCAATGTCCCTCTTAAACTGGGGGGCCCAGAACTGGACACAGTACTCAAGGTGTGGTCTAACCAGTGCAGAGTACAGGGGCAGAATGACCTCCCTGCTCCTGCTGGCCACACCATTCCTGATGCAGGCCAGGATGCCATTGGCTCTCTTGGCCACCTGGGCACACTGCTGGCTCATGTTCAGGCGGGTATCAATCAGCACCCCCAGATCCCTCTCTGTCTGGCTGCTCTCAGCCCCTCTGACCCCAGCCTGTATCTCTGCATGGGGTTGTTGTGGCCAAAGTGCAGCCCCTGGCACTTGGAGCCATTGAATGCCATCCCCTTGGACTCTGCCCATCTGTCCAGGCGGTCAAGGTCCCGCTGCAAAGCCCTTCTGCCCTCCAACTCAGTCACATCTGCCCCCAGACTCAGTCACATCTGCATTACCTTCTGGCCCTACAGGAGCTCAGTCCAGCTTTCCTTCCCTCATACGACGTCAGGCATTGGAAGGGACCTCCAGAGATCACTGAGTCCAACCTCCATGAATCATAGAATCATAGAATGGGTTAGGTTGGAAGAGACCTCAAAGCTCAGCCAGTTCCAACCCCCTGCCATAGGCATGGACACTTCCCACTAGAGCAGCTTGCTCAAGGCCTCATCCAGCCTGGCATTGAACACCTCCAGGGAGGGAGCAGCCACAACCTCCATGGGCAACCTGTGCCAGTGTCTCATCACCCTCACAGCAAAGAGCTTCTTCCTAACACCCAGTTTAAATCTCCCCTCTGCCAGTTTAAACCTATTAGTCCTCATCCTGTCATTACTAGACCTTGTCAGCAGTTTCTCCTCACCCTTCCTGTAGGTCCCTTCAGATACTGGAAGGCCACTCCAAGGTCTCCTCAAAGCCTTCTTTTGTCCAGGCTGAAGAGCCCCAACTCTCATAGCCTGTCCTCATAGCAGAGGAGCTGCTCCATCCACACCAGAGCAGGATCACCTAGAGCAGGCTACTCAGGAACACATCTAGGTGGGTTTTGAAAGTCTCCAGAGAAGACTCCACAACCTCTCTGGGTAGCCTGTTCCAGAAGAGTTTAAAAAACCTGGAGGCAGGCTGAGAAGTCCTCCCCAAAAGCCCCGTTCTGTTGAAAGCCTGGCTGATGTGGCATCCTTGCTTCAGCCGTTAGCAGCCCTCACAGCAGGACAGAGAAGCAGCAGTTATGGTAACAAGCAAGCTTTGGTTTGTATCCACAGACACAAGCACTAACTGGAATTTTCATCACCTTTCCAACTGTCATGGAGGGCTCATAGGCCCAAAAACAGACTTGCATATGCCTTGCCCTGCCTGGACATGTTTTTCCTGCTTCTTAATCGGGGGTGAGCACATGGCCAGCACAGAGGGGCACAGCAGGGCTGGTGCCACATGCAGTCTGGCCTGCCCAGGCTCTAGGTTGTGTAAGCCCCCACATGCTCAGCTCACACTTGCCAGGTGCTAGGCCCATGTGAGCCCCATATTTGGACAGTCCAGGCCTGTGGCTCCTTGCCTATTAGGGCAGGGTTGGCTGACTGCAAGCCTGATTGGTTATTGGTGGCCAATGAGACCATTGATCTGGGCCCACAGTTGATAACTAGAGGTGCACTCAGGTGGCAGCGTTCCCCTTTCGCTCGCCGGTGCAGTCACTCACTTCAGCCTGTCACTGCGGGGCTCAGGCTCCCCGTGCAGCCGTGCACCCCTCTGCACGCCCACTGCCTCAGTGCCTGCTGTGAAATGAGGACCTGGTCAGTGAGCAAGGTTGTGAGGCAGATTCTGGGATAAGAGAGGGGGGTGGAAAGAAGGTGAAAGGGTGGTTGGGAGCCCCTCTTGGGGACTCTGATTTCTGGGAGGGGTACTGTGTTTCTGTATTACTTTTAACTTGTATATGTCTGTATCTAGCTGTAAATATAGAATCATAGAATCATAGAATGGTTTAGGTTGGAAGGGACCTCAAGGATCATCCAGCTCCAACCCCCTGCCATAGGCAGGGACACCTCCCACTAGAGCAGGCTGCTCAAGGCCTCATCCAGCCTGGCCTTAAACACCTCCAGGGAGGAAGCATCCACAACCTCCCTGGGCAACCCGTGCCAGTGTCTTACCACCCTCACTGTAAAGAATGTGCAATATATTGTGACTACCTGCTTGTATATTGTGCTAAGCTGTGAATATAAAGCTTCATTCCTTAACTTCCAGCTGGCTGAGTCTAGTCTGGGTGAATTCATTGTGTGGGGAGGTGGGTAACTCCCAAACCATCACACGTACTAGCCTAAAAGGCACATAGGGCTTTGCTTCCACCTGACACCTGCATGTGTATGCTCACAGTCTCATAGTATCACCAAGGTTGGAAGAGACCTCTTAGATCATCAAGTCCAACCTGTTACTGCAGAGCTCAAGGCTAGACCATGGCATCAAGTGCCACATCCAATCCTGATGTTGCATCAGCATTCAGTTTGGATAACCAGAACCAGCACCCTGACGTGAGCTGCAGCAGCACAGACGAGTGCAGGCAGGTTAGACACATAGACTCTCCTTGTACATACACCTGATATCCCAGTTCAACCTCCAAGGATGTCTGTTTCTTTTGAAGTAAAGTATTGTGCTAGTTTGAGCCTAGCTAGAATGTTTGGGGGAGAAGCATTAGATTACAGGCTGTGAAAAGGAAAGAATGGTGATGGCTGCTGCACTCATAGGCTTGCTGAGATGGATGGATAAGAACAAGAACACAAACACAGATAACAGAGTCACTCTCTGCCTGGACTTTGGGCTGAACTTCTCTCTCTAATCTAACCTATTATCTGTGTGGCTAATCCATCTGCTTCCTAAACCCTGTGGCCAACTCTCCAGGCTACCTTGAGCATAAGGCAAAGTCTTGGGTAAGGGAGAGGGGTGGGAGGAAGGTGGAAGGGTGGTTGGGAGCCCCTCCTGGGGACTCAGGTTTCTGGGAGGGCTGTTGTGCTTCTGTATTACTTATTACATAAGCTATTTATGTCTATAACTGTAGAAATTGTAAATAACTGCTTGAAACTAGTGCTATGCTGTAAGTATAAAGCTTCATTCAATTTCCAGATCCTCTGAGTCTAGCCTGGGTGATTTTCTAAAGTGGGGGGGGGGCAGGGAACACCCAAACCATCACAAGCACTTGTACCTTTTTTGAAGGCTAAGTTCTGCTTATTTGGTGTTTCAGCTCATGGCTGTTGTTTCCTTCTCCTTCTCCTTCTCCTTCTCCTTCTCCTTCTCCTTCTCCTTCTCCTTCTCCTTCTCCTTCTCCTTCTCCTTCTCCTTCTTCTCCTTCTCCTGGTGTGTGACTCATGCTACCCCAAGAATCACATTTCTCTGCTTCATTAGCCACCTTCAGGCTCTTTAAATCCCTCCTCCAGACATTGACTCTCCTGTTCTCTGCTCTCCCCCTCTATCTTTACCTTGGTCTTTGTGTAAAATTAGCAAGAGATTTTCACAAGCAGAAAGTGAAATTTAGACACTTATCGATGCCTTTGAAAAACCTCCTCCTACACCTTTGTAATTCTCTGGCTATGCAGCAATCCTCTTTTTCACTCTTAACTCCCCTTCCTCTCATCAACTGTCCCTTCCTTCATCTGTTCTCTTTATCAGTTTTTGCTTCTCTAACTGAGGCCATAGCTGTGCAGTGCAGGCATGATGGAACACTTTGGTATGCTGTTATCCTAACAGAAGCAGCTTTTGTCAGCCTGCATTACTCAGTTTCAGGAGACAGCATCACTAAACATGCCTCCTGTGCATCACTTGCTCTGCCTACACATGTGGGAACAGGTCAGTACAGCCACAGAAGACAAGACTTCAGACAGTCCTCCTAGCTCAGACAGTCCTTTTAGAAAAGTGGAATAGAATAGACTAGACTAGAATAGAATAGAATAGAATAGAATCGAATCGAATCGAATCGAATCGAATCAACCAGGTTGGAAGAGAGCTCCAAGCTCATCCAGTCCAACCTAGCACCCAGCCCTATCCAATCAACCAGACCATGGCACTAAGTGCCTCATCCAGGCTTTTCCTGAACACCCCCAGGCACGGTGACTCCACCACCTCCCTGGGCAGCCCACTCCAATGCCAATCACTCTCTCTGGCAAGAACTTCCTCCTGACATCCAGCCTATACTTCCCCCAGCACAACTTGAGACTCAAATTGCAGACCTAACTCCAACTGCTTGGTACATCAGCAGCTGCTTGCTCCTTTACCACAGCTGAAGTGAGTAATAACCAATTCTTTTTCAGGTCTTTTCCAAAAGCTGCAACTGCTGTGATGGAAATGTTAACTCAACATGGCTGTAAGAAATGCAATGGAATTCAGCAAGGGCAAGTGGAGAGTCTTGCACCTCAGAAAGAACAACCCCAGGCATCAGCATAGGTTGGGGACTGACCTATCAGAAGGTAGTGAAGGTGAAAAGGATCTGAGGGTCCTAGCTGATGGGAGGTTGACCATGAGCCAGCAATGTGCTCTGGTGGCCAGAAGGGCCAATGACATTCTGGAGTGGATTAGAAGGGCTGTGGCTAGGTAGGTCGAGAGAGGTTCTCTTGCCTCTCTACTCTGCCCAGGTGAGGACACATCTGGAGTACTGTGTCCAGTTCTGGGCCCCCCAGTTCAAGAGAGACATAGAACTGCTTGAGAGTGTCCAGCACAGAGCCACAAAGATGCTGAAAGGAATGGAACACCTCTGTTATGAGGAGAGCCTGAGGGAGCTGGGGCTGTGCTGCTTAGAGGAGAGGAGACTGAGAGGTGACCTCAGCAATGGTTATCAATATGTAAAGGTGAGTGGCAGGAGGCTGGAGCCAGGCTCTGCTGGGTGATGCCCACTGACAAGACAAGGCGCAATGGGTGGAAACTGAGGCATAGTAAAGTTCAATTTAAACACGAGGAAGTGACAGAACCTTGGAACAGGCTGCCCAGGATGGGCTGTGGAGTCTCCCTCTCTGGAGATATTCATAGAATCATAGAATCAGGCAGAGTTGGAAGGGACAACAAGGATCAGCCAGTTCCAACTCCCCTGCCATAGACAGGGACACCCTATCCTAAATCAGCCTGGCCAGAGCCCCATCCAGCCTGGCCTTAAACACCTCCAGCCATGAGGCCTCAACCACCTCCCTGGGCAACCCATTCCAGCCTCTCACCACTCTCCTGCTCAACAACTCCCTCCTCACAGCCAGTCTGAACCTACTCATCTCCAGCTTTGCTCCATTCCCCCCAGTCCTGGCACTCCCTGAGATCCTGAAAAGTCCCTCCCCAGCTTTTTTGTAGGCCCCCTTCAGATCCTGAAAGGCCACAATGAGGTCACCTGGGAGCCTCCTCTTCCAGACTGGAAGCCCCAACTCTTTCAGTCTGCCCTCACAGGAGAGACCTGCCTGGATGTGTTTGTGTGTGATCTGGTCTAGGAGACCCTGCTCGGGCAGAGGGGTTGGACTGGATGGTCCCTTCCAGTCCCTGTGATTCTGTCTCCTCAGGGAACAGGGACCATTAAAAGAGCTGCATAAGAGAATTCATTCTAACAGCAAAGAAAGCAAGGCCTGGCTCTGTAGCAGACCTGTTCACCTCATTGCCTGCTGCAGCCTAACAGCACTGTGCCAGATTTAATTGGCTCTATTTCGAGCCCACCATTTCCACTCGTAATGGAAACCAGCAGCGAGAAAGCAAAAGGAAATTGCATCTTGGTATCCTATCAGGAGCAATTTTTAACTTTTGTGGATATAAATCTCTGTTAACTCTTTTGGGTTTGTATTTTGTGATGGTGTGGGTGGTCCCCACCCCCCACACTTTGGAAATCACCCAGACTAGACTCAGATGGCTCTGGAAATTGAATGAAGCTTATATTTACAGCTGGCACAATAGACAAGCAGATAGTTACAGTATATACAGTTATAGACAGAAACAGACAAGGGAAAAGGTAATACAGAAACACAGCTCCCCTCCCAGAAACCTGAGTCCCCAGGAGGGGCTTTCAACCACCCCCTTCACCTTTCCCCTACCCCTCTCAACCTTACCCCAGTCCCAAGGAAGAATGGAGGTTCAGCCAAGAGGATTAAGAAGCAAAGGTGAATCAGCAAAGCAGATGGAGGGTGAGGTTAGAAAGCAAGATGGAGTTCAGCCAGCAGCCTCAGCCCAGAGCGAAGTGCAGAGCAAAAGTGACTTTATCTAATGTTTTGCTTTTCCTTTCTACACATCTCAGCAAGGCTGTGAGGGAAGTAGACCTCACCATTGTTTGCATTTCTCAGCCTATGATGTAATTCTTCTCACCAAAACATCCCAGCTAGCCTCAAACTAGCACATATTTTGACAAGTTTCTTTGATTGCATCCTTGGAAAGCTACGAAGTCTCACTCCTTTGTGCACTTCTCAACCCATCAGCAGCAAATGCTTAGCAATAATTTCCCATGTGTCTGTTGCAGCACAACAAACTGGCCTAGGATTTCTTGCCTGTCTCTTTGAGGCATCTAATTCCAAATACTGCCAGACATTCTGTGCTATATTGGATGGGTACTAACCTACATTAAACTAGATGGAATATAGGTTTAATCTGGTATAGTGGATCTGTAGTTCTGTACAGTCATAAACATGGAACAGCTCTTGGCAACATTCCAACATCTACTACATTTCTGTTGCATGCTTTATACACAAAGCATGACTCATGGTTAGGCCCTGTAAATATGGGAAAGTAATAGCCATCCAACTCAGCTTCCTTTAATTACTCTGAAGTGGCTATGATGTTCAAGGAGCCCAGAAGTTAAACACCCAGTTCAGTCTGGTGGTAGCACAACTGCTTCTTTCATCCTATAGAAGTGAGTCCAGAGGAGGCCATGAAGAGCAGCAGCTCTGCTATGAGGACAGGCTATGAGAGTTGGGGCTCTTCAGCCTGGAGAAGAGAAGACTTCAAGGAGACCTTGGAGTGGCCTTCCAGTATCTGAAGGGACCTACAGGAAGGGTGAGGAGAGACTGCTGACAAGGTCTGGTAATGACAGGATGAGGAGTAATGGGTTTAAACTGGCAGAGGGGAGATTTAAACTGGGTGTTAGGAAGAAGCTCTTTGCTGTGAGGGTGATGAGACACTGGCACAGGTTGCCCAGGGAGGTTGTGGCTGCTCCCTCCCTGGAGGTGTTCAATGCCAGGCTGGATGAGGCCTTGAGCAAGCTGCTCTAGTGGGAGGTGTCCATGCCTACGGTGGGGGCTTAGAACTGGCTGAGCTTTGAGGTCTCTTCCAACCTAACCCAGGCTATGATTCTACAGTAATGCATTTCCTATTGCTGTGAAGTCATGTTAATGGTCACCATCAGGTGCCTGGTATGTATGTTTCTGCCTATCATACCTTTCTTTAAATGACACCTTCCATTTTTATTGGCTGCTGTGCAATCTTTTCTTTGTTTGTTCTCCTTTGATTTTTTTACTGAGTAAAGCAGGGATATAAGGCAGAGGGGGGAAATAAAAGAACAGGAAGTGCAAAAGAATCTTTTCCTAGCATCTATTCAACAGGAATCGCAATTCCTGGCTTTAATACTGAAGACAATTCATTTTGCAGCACATCTCAAACTGGAGATAGTTGCAACTTTGCAATATTTCAAGTAGATCATAGAATCATAGAATCAGGCAGGGTTGGAAGGGACCACAAGGATCATCTAGTTCCAACCCCCCTGCCATGCCCAGGGACACCCTACCCTAGAGCAGGCTGCCCACAGCCCCATCCAGCCTGGCCTTAAACACCTTCAAGGATGGGGCCTCAACTGCGTCTGTGGGCAACCCATTCCAGGGTCCCACCATTCTCATTATAGTCATTTATATCCCAACACAAAGCTCTCAAGTATTCTAAAAGCAAGAAAAGCTCTTCAGTTTTGGGAGAATGCAGTCCAAGGTGAAAATTAGCTGGGAGACAAGGCAATTAAAATCAGATTCCAATAGTCAATACTGTCTTGTGTTAGTAAAAAGAATCACAGAATCAGGCAGGGCTGGAAGGGACAACAAGGGTCAGACAGTTCCAACCCCACTGGCATCCCTGGGACACCCTACCCTAGATCAGGCTGCCTACAGCCTCATCCAGCCTGGCCTTAAACACCTCCAGCCATGGGGCCTCAACCACCTCCCTGGGCAACCCATTCCAGCCTCTCACCACTCTCATGCTCAACAACTTCCTCCTCACGTCCAGTATTAACCTCCCCACCTCCAGCTTTGCTCCATTTCCCCCAGTCCTGTCACTCCCTGAGAGCCTAAAAAGTCCCTCCCCAGCTTTTTTGTAGCCCCCTTCAGATAATCAAAGGCCACAATAAGGTCACCTGGGAGCCTCCTCTTCTGCAGACTGAACAGCCCCAACTCCCTCAGTCTGTCCTCACAGCAGAGCTGCTCCAGCCCTCTGAGCATCCCAGTGATCTGACTGACACCTTTGGCTGTTTAAAGACAATAAACTACAAGTTGATAAAAATGGGATTCTTGTATGCAGAAATAATGTTCTTTGTCTTGGAAGGAGCTATGAGACCTCTAAGCAAATGCTAGAGTTCATAGGCAGATTTTGGAAATGAGCAGAGCTCTGGCCAGGCAGAAGCTGTCTGTTAACAAGTGGTCCCCATGCAGAGGAGGCCACTTCTGAACCAAGAGAAAACCTTTTGGTAGAAAAAGGAAGCAGAATCTGCTTTGACATCTTTATTCTGCTGCAGAGCTTGTAAACTGTACAGCAGGGTTTTTTCAGCAGGTTGAGTTTCTAAACACAGAAGAGAGACATCCTCCAGTGTACTACATAATCACTGAAAGAGCAAACTGGTGAATCATTTTCAGATGGTGGAACTTATGAACTCCACAAGATGTAAGCACCAGACATAGTTACAACCTTCACAAACCTAACAACCTTAGTTGTTTTTTTTTTCCCTTGAAACAGGAAAATAATATATAAGGCTGAAAAGTACCAAGAATAAGAGGGAAAGAATTAAAATACAGTTGAAAAGTCTACCTTTGCTTCTGCAGTTCTGACATTTCTATTTTTTAAACCCCAAGGTATTAAAAACAACACCAGGATGGAATCGCAGAATGGGCTGGAAGGGACCTCCAAAGGTTATCCAGTCCAACTCCCCTGAACTCAGCAACTAGATCAGGTTGCCCAGAGCCCTGTCCAGCCTCACCCTGAATATCCCCAAGGACGGGGCCTCAACCACCTCCCTGGGCAACCTGTTCCAGTGTTCCACCACCCTAATAGCAAAGAACCTGTTCCTAGCATCCAGTCTAAATCTGCTCTGCTTTAGCTTGAAGCCATTGCCCTTGTCCTGTCCCTGCAGGCCTTTGCAATCAGTCTCTCTGCAGACTTCTTGTAGCCCCCTTCAGGTACTGGCAGGCTGCTATTAGGTGTCCCCAGAGCCTCCTCTTGATGATTTTCATGGCCTCCTCTGTACCTGCTCCATCAGTTCCATGTCCTTCCTGTATTGAGGGCTCCAGTACTCCAGGTGAGGTCTCAACATAGCAAAGTGGCAGCAATTTCCATTCATTAAGTTATTGTTTTTATGCTGCTAGCTCTAAGTAGCCCATTATCTCAGATCAAAAAGCATACAAGCATTATAGTTTTCACTCTATTGAGTATGATACTGTGTGTGATACTGTATGTGTGCTGGTTTGAGCCTAGCTGGGATATTTTGGTGAGAAGAATTAGATGCTAGGCTGTGAAAAGGAAACAATGGTGGTGTCTGCTGCACTCATAGGCTTGCTGAGATGGGTAAGAACAAGAACACAAACATAGATAAAGGAGTTTGCTCTCTAGCTTTTGGGCTGCATGAACTTCTCTCTCTAACTGTTTGTGTGACTAATCCTTCTGCTTCCTAACCCCCCCCAGCCAACCCTCCAAACTCACCTTAAGCATAAGGCAAAGTCTGGGGTAAGAAGATAGAGGGGTGAGGAGAGGGTGGAAAGGTGGTTGAGAGCCCCTCCTGGGGACTCAGGTTTCTGGCAGGGCTGTTGTGTTTCTGTATTACTTTTGAACTTATCTATTTCTGTCTATGGCTGTAGATATTGTAACTCTCTGCTTGTATATTGTGCTAAGCTGTNAAAGCAAGATGGAGTCCAGCCAGCAGCCTCAGCTTCTCCCCAGCAGGCAGAGAGAAGAGGACAGCCCAGCACAAAGTGCAGAGCAAAAGGGCCCTAATCTTTGTTTTGCCTTTCTTTTGTATACATCTCAGCAAGACTGTGAGCGAAGTAGACCTCACCATTGTTTTCATTTTACAGCCTATCATCTAGTTCTTCTCACCAAAACATGCTAGCTAGGCTCAAACTAGCACAGCAAGTAACACCCAAACCATCACAATATGTTAGTTTTTTTCCGTGATTGAGAAGTCAGACAAAACATTTGCAATACAAAATACTGGAACATTTAATCAGAGATTAGCAGTGGGCTGTGGTATGGAATTTACATTTTAAACTTCTAATTGAAGTCATTCATTTGGAGAGAGTTTGGAATTGGTGCATCTCTGAGTGTTCAAAGATAAGAAAAAGATTTCCAGCTTTACAAAACCTGCCAGTGGATTTCCACCTCCTGTCCTGGTAGGGCATAAATCCTGCCAGGCAGGTTTAACCCTGTCTCTCCTCCTCCTGTTGTGCTGGGGTCCAGGAGTGAGTTAGATGAGCCAACAATAAGAGTTTGGCCCTGTGATGGTTTGGGTGTTCCCTGCCCACCCCCCAC
>WAAF01002594.1:51532-64814 GCA_013400475.1 Tricholaema leucomelas | reverse complement strand
TGGCCGAACCTCCATTCTTCCTTGGGACTGGGGTAAGGTTGAGAGGGGTAGGGGGTAGGTGAAGGGGTGGTTGAGAGCCCCTCCTGGGGACTCAGGTTTCTGGGAGGGATGTTGTGTTTCTGTATTACCTTTTTACCTTGTCTATTTCTGTCTATAACTGTATATACTGTAACTATCTGCTTGTACATTGTGCCAGCTGTAAATATAAGCTTCATTCAAATTTCCAGAGCTGGCTGAGTCTAGTCTGGGTGATTTCTAAAGTGGGGCGGGGGACACCCAAACCACCACAATAAATCATTGTTTCACAGCAGAGTAGTTCTCTCTCCCTCTTTGTCCTTGCTGGTGCTAAGGTTTTGGGTTTGTTTTGTTGATTTTTTTTTTTTCCCTTTTCCTTCCAAAGTCTCTCAAAAATGTTTGATTACTTTGAGGTCAAAACTTTGGTTAGCGAAAGAGAAAGCATGAAAATGTGTCGCTGCAAATTTGTCTCAGTTCTAATTTAAATTCCCAGAGACTCAGATAAATTTGATAGAACCAATGACAATTTTATAAAGTGCCCCTCCCTATTCCCCCTTCTTTCCCAAAAGAGAGGGATTAGATAGATAGAGACAGAGAGAGAGAGAGAGAGAGAGAAGCACACCCAAATAAATCAATCGCAGTCAATTTGGAAGTTAAAAAGTTTAACAATAACTTAAAAGCGTATCAGAGGTAGGGAGGTTACAAAGGTGGAGGGAAGGGAAAATAACAAATACAAAAGGTATAAATACAACCCGAGTTTGTGATGGTGATGGCCATGTGGTAAACAGCTGGTAACGTGTGCAGAGGGATGCAGGGATGCAGAGAGATGCCGAGTGGGTGCAGAGAGCGATGCAGGGATGCAGAGAGAGAGAGGAACAGGAAGTCCCCCTGCTTTTATGGGACAAGAAGGGGGGAGTGGGCTAACCATCACCTGGGGGTGTTCAGACCCACCCCTGGAGAGGGATCAAGACCACCTGAGGTCAAGTGTCGAGTTCAGGGTTACTCCTACTGGAGGGTTAACCATATGCAAAGTGTTATCACTGGGTAAAACAATGGCTTTTCTGTTGCCACTTACTGGCACCTTGTGTGATAATATTTTCTATTTGTATTTCCTAGAATACTTCTTTCTCAAAATATTTTTTCTTTTGCTTCAAAAAATGTTTCAAGCTTAATGCATCCTGTTGGATGTTGTCTGGCCTCCTTGGAGCAATTCCATTTTGAGCATCTCCTACCTCCTGCTCGGTTTAGAAGCCAAAAGCTGATGAAACTTCCTGGAATTTTGTCAGTTGAATTGCTTTAATTTTCTTTTTGGATTCTTAGCAAATTGACTCAGACTTTGGTGAATCAGTCTGTTAGCCACAAGCTTCTGGAAAGCAGCCCTTACTGTATGAAATTTCATTTGGCAAGAGCTTGTTGTTTTAAATTCAGGTTATACAATTTACATGCTTTATTTTTTCTCGGTCTTTATGGCATGGCCAACACTTCCCAAGGTGAAATCTTTCTTGCATAGGCTGTTTGAAGTCCTGCTGAGAGGAAGGAGTATTTTAGAAAGAAAATAGAACAACTGAGTTAGTGGTAGAAAATCAGTGTCTTCCATGTGTAAGTGGCAACAGCAAGATGACAAATCAGACCATGTGCATATTTTGAGCAACTGCTTTACCTCCTATTGGGAGGCCTCAAATGCTGTACAAACATACCTTTGCTTTCTGTCAGCTCAGTGAGTCAGAGATGACATTACATATACTGTTCTTCACCATGAGGGTGGTGAGACCCTGGAACGGCTTGCCCAGGGAGCTGGTGGAAGCTCCATCCCTGGAGGTGTTTAAGGCCAGACTGGCTGAGGATGTGGGCAGCCTCATCTAGGGCAGGGTGTCCCTGCCCATGGCAGAGGGGTTGGAACTAAATGATGCTCGTGGTCCCTTCCAATCCTGACTGATTCTATGATTTTAATGATAAAGATTTTTGATAGTATGTGAAATTCAACAACCCTTTTCCCCATTGTGTATGTGTCCTTTTGTATCAAAGATACTATGACACAGCCCAATTACCTTTCATTACTTTCTTACTTGCCTCTGCTTTTAGACAGTTGGCTCTTGTGCCAATGTGACCTGGGTTAGTCATGCTCAGAATCATTTAGCTGGATGCCTTTCTACCATCAGTGAATCTAGACAGCCTGATCTAGTGTGAGATGTGCCTGCCCATGGCTAGGGGGTTGGAATTAGATGATCCTTGTGATCCCTTCCAACCCTGACTGATTCTATGATTTTGCCAACAGTGGGGAGATAAGATGGGGATATTGTTAATTCAGTTAATTCTAATTTCATTTGCACCAAGTAGTTAAGCATATAACATGTAAGCACTTAAATCTGTGCTGGGATGCACTTGTCAGCTCTGTTTTTTAATACACACACCTACTCATGCATAAATGTTCCTTCAACAAATACAAGAACAAAAATGGGATCTCAAAAAAACTGCAAATGGGGGAAGCATTGAAGGAGGATTGCAGAATACTTGTTCAGTTCAGGGAAGGAACATCACAGGTTTGATGAACTAATTACTACCAGACCAAAAGAAGTTACCTCCCTTCTCACAGAGAGAAATTGTGATAATTGATGCATCTTAATGGCAGACCAGATCAGGCACCCTTGGCTCATTCTCATTACTAAAATCATCTCATCACAGTTATTTTTAAATTGCTTCTTCATTTGGCTGAAATCCTGGAGGGTGAGGGCAGGATTTTCAGGAGTCATACCTTTGCTTACTCAAGGTATGTACACTTGCAGCAACCTTTTAGGACCTAATGGTTTTCTCCTTGTTGGATCACTGTTGAGTTGAGAATTTTCCTATATTCCATATGAAATTATTCTAATAGAATCATAGAATCAACCAGGTTGGAAGAGATCTCCAAGATCATCCGGTCCAACCTAGCACCCAGCCCTAGCCAATCAACCAGACCATGGCACTAAGTGCCTCATCCAGGCTTTTCTTGAACACCTCCAAGGACGGTGACTCCACCACCTCCCTGGGCAGCCCATTCCAATGCCAATCACTCTCTCTGGCAACAACTTCCTCCTAACATCCAGCCTATACTTCCCCTGGCACAACTTGAGACTGTGTCCCCTTGTTCTATTGCTGGTTGTCTGGGAGAAGAGCCCAACCCCACCTGGCTACAACCTCCCTTCAGGTAGTTTTAAACAGCAATGAGGTCACACTTCTTGAGGCCTCCTCTTCTCCAGGCTAAACAACCCCAGCTCCCTCAGCCTCTCCTCACAGGGCTGTGTTCCAGGCCCCTCACCAGCTTTGTAGCCCTTCTCTGGACACGTTCCAGCACCTCAACATCTCTTTTGAATTGAGGAGCCCAGAACTGGACACAGCACTCAAGGTGTTGCCTGACCAGTGTTGAGTACAGGGAAAGAATAACCTCCCTCGTCCTACTGGCAACGCTGTTCCTGATCCATGCCACTGGCTCTCTTGGCCACCTGGACACACTGCTGGCTCATCTTCAGCTACTATCTATCAGTACCCCAAGGTCCTTTTCCTCCTGGCTGCTCTCCAGCCGCTCTGTCCTCAGCCTGTATTGCTGCTTGGGGTTGTTATGGCCAAAGTTTTTTTTCAATTACTCATCTAAAACATTTTCAGGGATCATTTCATGTGATCATTATCTGTCTGGTTTCCAGAAGGTTTGTAAATCTCTGTGAAGCTCTCAGCCCTTTCAGAGGTATAATTGCAGCCAAGCCATCTGTTCCATTTTCATTTCCATCTTCCACGTTTGTCTACCTTTCTTATGTTTGGCATTTTATGGATGGCAGAGGGGCTCAGCAATTGCTGAAAAGATGCTTTGACATTGTGAAGTCTAAAAAAACAGCAAATTTTGAAACTTGAAAAATATATTGTAATATATGCATTTGTTTGTTGTTATATATTGTAATATATACAATTATTTGAGATGCTTGAGCGTGTCCAGAGAAGGGCGACGAGGCNCCTTGGTGATACTGTGAGACTGTGATCTATGTTTTACTTTTCATCCTTACACATCTCAGCAAGCCTGTGAGCAAAGTAGACATCACCACTGTTTTCCTTTTACAGCCTGTAATCTAGTTCTTCTCACCTAAACATTCTAGCTAGCTTCAAACTAGCACAGGCTGTATCAGTGAGTTTTGTTCAGACTACCCTGAAAATTCAGACTTGTTATAGAGGATTACTCACTTTATATATACATATAAAAATCATATATGTCTGTGTAGAGTTGGTGCAGGTTATATGTGAAACCAGCAGATATCTTTTGAGTTTTGATGACTTATGAAAGATAGAACCTTAAAAGCACTATTAACCATGCCATAAAATGTTCACACTCTGATATTATGTGCTCCTGAGAGGGGGGAACCTTTCTAACTTTGCACTCATTAACATTTTTATGAAAGGGAATGTAGCTGTTCTTGGAACACAGACTGACATACTGATGGGGAAACTATAAACAAGGACTCTAAAGTGAAAAATCCTTTTGTCTTGGTTGAGGTTTTATGGTTTGTTTGTTTCTCTTTTTGATGTCTTCTGGCATGAGATGTTCCAATCTGCGAGGGGAGACAGAGCAGCAGATGGAATGTAGGTGATACAGACAGATCCATGATGTGCTTGACTGTTACAGCCTTCTTAAATGACTTTTTACCTATATTTTTGTGCTGCCAGAAGTAGAAAGGCAGTTTCCTAATTGCTTCATAGAATCATAGAATAGTTTAGTTCACAAAGAACCTTAGAGAACATTTACTACAACCACCCTGCCATGGGCAAAGACCCCTGTCAACTAGTCTTGGCTGTTCAAGGCCTCATCAAACTTGACCTTAAATACCCCCAGGGAGGAGGCACCCACAACCTCCCTGGGCAGCCTAATCCAGAGTCACATCAGCTGCATGTCGAAGAACTCCTTCCTAAGAGCCAGACTAAACCTAGTCTCCCTCAGCTTAAAACCATTCTCTCTTGTCCTGTTGCTAGACAACCTTACAAAAAGCCCCTCTGCAGCCTTCCTGTGGGATACCTTCAGGTACTGGAAGGCAGCTCTTAGGTCCCACCCAGTCTTCTCTAGGCTGAATAGCCTCAGCTGCCTCAGACTTTCTTTACAGCAGAAGATAGATCACTTCTGCACAGAATTAGTATTACCCCTATTTTACAAGCTAGGACATGGTGCATAGGAGTTAATGTCCATGTCTGATTTATTTCTGTGAAGCCACAGAATAAGTTTGTGTTATGGTAAGCTCCCCAGAGGCTTGGGTAACCTCCTGCCCTAATGTTAGGTCTGTTTTAGGCTGATCTTGGGCTAACAGTCCTGCACTCCTTTTTCTGCAAGGAATGGTGACACCCATATGCCTTTGAAAATCATTTGTTAGGTGTGAAACACAGGCTGTTTGGTTATGTCTCAGAAAGATTTGTGTTCTCTGATTCTTCATTCAGTTTGGGAATCTTCAATCAGTACCACAGAACGGGCAGCCTGTGAAAAATATTGCTTTCTATTTACTTTCAAATATTCACTCCTTGGCCAAAACTAAGACCAAAGCATTAGACTAGAGGTAACTTTTATCAGTTTTTTTTATCATTTCTTAGAATCATTGAATCACAGAATCAACCAGATTGGAAGAGACCTCCAAGATCATCCAGTCCAACCTAGCACCCAGAGCTGTCCAATCAACTAGACCATGGCACTAAGTGCCTCATCCAGGCTTTGCTTCAACACGTCCAGGGACGGCGACTCCACCACCTCCCTGGGCAGCCCATTCCAATGCCAATCACTCTCTCTGTCAAGAACTTCCTCCTAACATCCAACTTGAGACTCTGTCCCCTCATTCTGTTGCTGGTTGTCTGGGAGAAGACACAACCCCCCACCTGGCTACAGCCTCCCTTCAGGTAGTTGAAGACAGCAATGAGGTCAACCCTGAGCCTTCTCTTCTCCATGCTAAACACCCCCAGCTCCCTCAGCCTCTCCTCACAGGGCTGTGCTCCAGGCCCCTTACCAGTTTCATCTCCCTTCTCTGGACACAACATCTCTCTCGAATGATCAGCTAAATCTTGCCCATCAGTCTGCTCTGAGTTGCAATGCCCTGGCAGACAGACTGCCACAGGGTATTACTGCATTAGGAAACTAAACTGTGTAGCTCTCCCCTTTCTCAGGGCTTGCAGCTCTCATAACAGAGTTTACTGGAATGAATGATCCTCTGAAATACATTTAACAGGTATTTTCTGCTTGCAGTGTCTGTCTAGATGTGTACACAGTTCTAGGCATCTTACAGTAATTTTTTCCCCCATCACTTTTACTACCTAACCTTCTTTACAGATATAGAACTGAGACAAAAGATGCGCTTTAGGGCAAGTTGGTGAAGACTGTCATGAGTCAGAACCAAATCTGGTATTTCAGTCTGATCGTTCATCCACTTCCCTCAGAATGAATTGCCCTTCTCTCTCCCGGATCACTGCTTGCCTGATAGCCGAGAGCCTTTTTCTTGCAATTCTGCTGGGGCTCAACGTGCAGCTCTGCAAGCTTTCTACATATAAACACTAATCACATCATCTGACTGACTTCAAAAATCACCCAAAATATGCCAGCTTGTCAAGATGTCAGGCAACTCACACAGCATCACAGTATCACCAAGGTTGGAAGAGACCTCACAGATCATCAAGTCCAAGCTGTTACCACAGAGCTCAAGGCTAGACCATGGCACCAAGTGCCACGTCCAATCCTGCCTTGAACAGCTCCAGGGACAGCGACTCCACCACCTCCCTGGGCAGCCCATTCCAGTAGCCAATGACTCTCTCAGTGAAGAACTTTCTCCTCACCTCAAGCCTAAACTTCCCCTGGCGCAGCCTGAGGCTGTGTCCTCTCGTTCTGGTGCTGGCTGCCTGAGAGAAGAGAGCAACCTCCTCCTGGCTACAACCACCCCTCAGGTAGTTGTAGACAGCAATAAGGTCTCCCCTGAGCCTCCTCTTCTCCAGGCTAAACAATCCCAGCTCCCTCAGCCTCTCCTCGTAGGGCTGTGCTCGAGGCCTCTCACCAGCCTCGTTGCCCTTCTCTGGACACGTTCAAGCATCTCAATGTCCCTCTTAAACTGGGGGGCCCAGAACTGAACACAGTACTCAAGGTGTGGTCTAACCAGTGCAGAGTACAGGGGCAGAATGACCTCCCTGCTCCTGCTGGCCACACCATTCCTGATGCAGGCCAGGATGCCATTGGCTCTCTTGGCCACCTGGGCACACTGCTGGCTCATGTTCAGGCAGGTATCAATCAGCACCCCCAGATCCCTTTGTTTGACTTCTCTCCAGCCACTCTGACCCCAGCCTGTATCTCTGCATGGGGTTGTTGTGGCCAAGGTGCAGCCCCTGGCACTTGGAGCCATTGAACGCCATCCCCTTGGACTCTCCCCATCTGTCCAGGCGGTTGAGGTCCCTCTGCAGAGCCCTTCTGCCCTCCAGCCCAGCCACATCTGCCTCCAGCTTGGTGTCATCTGCAAACTTGCTGATTAAAACTTGCTGATGACTGACTCGATGAGTACTACTCATGGAGTAGCCTTCTATTCTGAAGTATTAGTATTGCAAATGTAATTTCAAAAGCTCTGTTTTTCTTTTTCTCATGAGCAGTTTCCAGTTAATGCATAATATTACTGTGTCATGAGGCATTTAACCTCTTACTAATTGCCACTAATGACATGTAACTGCATCAGTAGGTTTTTATAGCATATTTAGTGATGGGTTTAACACAATTTCTAGAGCATTTCTTTCCTACTTCTTTATCAAGGAAAGGTGATAAAATATACTCAAGATTTCTCATTTATTAGCTTTTCATTTTTGGAGTTGGCTGATTACTTGAAGGCAATGTTCTTGAGCTTGGTATAGTAGAGCGGCTTCTGCTTTATATAGACATCTGACATACTTTGTAGAGCATCTGTTCCATAGTCTCCTTTTCTTCTCTGTGAAGTTTATATTTGTTAGAAACCAGACCAGGGTCCTCATATGCATTGTNTCCCTTCCAACCCTGACTGATTCTGTGATTTTTATGATTGTTAATTTGTTGAGACTTAAGAAATATTAATTTCTTTGGACAGGCCTCCTGTTTTTCTGTCATGTGGTGGAGTAAATAATGAAAGCCTCTTTCTACCAGAATGAGAAAACATTGGAAATATTTATCAGTATACGTAGAATCATACAAAGATGAGGTCTCAGATGAAAAGGTAGTTGTTCTTATAAAGCAAACAAATTAGAGAGTTAAAGTCATAGCATCACAGAATCAGTCAGGGTTGGAAGGAACCATAAGGATCATCCAGTTCTAATTCCCCTGTCATGGGCAGGCACACCTCACATTAGATCAGGCCATCTAGAGCCTCATCCAGCCTGGCCTTAAAACACCTCCAGGGATGAGGCTTCCACCACTTCCCTGGGCAACCTGTTCCAGTGTCTCGCCACTCTCATAGTGAAGAACTTCTTCTTGATAGCTAATTTAAATCTCCCCTTCTCTAGCTTGGATGCTGTGCTAGTTTGAAGCAAGGTAGAATGTTTTGGTCAGAAGAATAGATCATAAGCTGTGAAATGGAAACAGTGGTGGATGTCTACTCCCTCANATCTAGAGCCTCATCCAGCCTGGCCTTAAAACACCTCCAGGGATGAGGCTTCCACCACTTCCCTGGGCAACCTGTTCCAGTGTCTCGCCACTCTCATAGTGAAGAACTTCTTCTTGATAGCTAATTTAAATCTCCCCTTCTCTAGCTTGGATGCTGTGCTAGTTTGAAGCAAGGTAGAATGTTTTGGTCAGAAGAATAGATCATAAGCTGTGAAATGGAAACAGTGGTGATGTCTACTTCCCTCATAGTCTCACTGAGATGTATTAGAATAGAAAGCAAAACATAGATAAAGGCACCTTGCTCTGGGCTCTTCGCCTGCTGGGGAGAGCTGAGGCTGCTGGCTGAACTCCATCTTGCTTTCTAACCTCACCCTCCATTTGCTTTGCTGATTCACCTTTGCTTCTTAATCCCCCTGGCCGAACCTCCATTCTTCCTTGGGACTGGGGTAAGGTTGAGAGGGGGAGGGGGAAGGTGAGGGGGAGGTTGAGAGCCCCTCCTGGGGACTCAGGTTTCTGGGAGGGCTGTTGTGTTTCTGTATTACCTTTTTACCTTGTCTATTTCTGTCTATAACTGTATATACTGTAATTAACTGCTTGTATATTTTGCTAGCTGTAAATATAAGCTTCATTCATATTTCCAGAGCTGGCTGAGTCTAGTCTGGGTGATTTCTAAAGTGTGTGTGGGGGGGGACACACCCAAACCACCACAGATGCATTCCCCCCAATCCTATCACTACCTCATATCTTATAAAGTTCTTCCCTAGCTCTCTAAACTATTATGTCTGTTTCTGAGAAAACAAAATAGACTGAGAAGGTTCTTAGAATTAGACTGAAACAAGGTAGAGATTTATATTGTCAGTTAAAAAGGAAATACTTAAAATAGATACCTTTTCCAAAATGTAGCTATTTCTCTGTTAAAATGATTCATTCTACATTAACCAATGATAGAGATATCACTACAATGACATCTTCCATGTTTCTGTATAATAAAAATCTAACTGTGAGATTTCACACTCCTGGAATATGCCCTAATGGACACCATTTAATTAAATAGGCCTTGCAACTCTGTCAGTGAGCAGTATGCTGCAGGCCCTTCTAATTTGGTAGTCTGCAGAGGAATGGAATAAGATATGGGATGGAAAAGTGACTTTCTGCTGCAAAAACGTGGGGCTGGTGGATTTGTCAGAGGGGAAACCACCATACAAAGACAGGGTTGGCAGTTCTAGTCCTCTCCACTGGAGGACAGTCTGCCATAACAGCTTGCTCCCAGAACAGGCATGGGTACTGGGCTGGAAGGAATCTGCCTGATGTCCCATCAAGAGAGGGAAAGGCAAAGTTACCCTTCCTACAGCAAAAATCACAGGATCAGAGGATATTAAGGGTTGGAAAGGACCCAAGGAGATCATCGAGTCCAATCCCTCTGCTAGAGCAGGACAATACAATCTAACACAGATGGTTCAAATGTCAATGTGGAATTTTTTTTCCAGGCCAGATGTCCAGAGAAGGGCAACAAAGGTGGTGAAAGGCCTGGAACACAAACCCTATGAGGAGAGGCTGAGGGAGCTGGGGGTGTTTAGCCTGGAGAAGAGGAGACTCAGAAGTGACCTCATTACTGTCTACAACTACCTGAAAGGAGGCTATAGCCAGGTGAGAGTTGGTCTCTTCTGCCAGGCAATCAGTAATAGAACAAGGGGACACAGTCTCAAGTTGTGTTGGGGGAGATCTAGGCTGGATGTTAGGAGGAAGTTGCTGCCAGAGAGAGTGATTGGCATTGGAATGGGCTGCCCAGGGAGGCTGAGGAGTTGCCATCCCTAGAGATGTTGATGAAAAGCCTGGATGAGGCACTTAGTGCCGTGGTCTGGTTGACTGGATGGGGCTGGGTGCTAGGTTGGCCTGGATGATCTTGGAGGTCTCCTCCAACCTGGTTGATTCTTTGATTCTATGATTAATTCTTGCTTTGGACTGCGAACATTTTTTGTGTGGCTTGGTTTTGGACTGCATTGTAATACACAAAAGAGATTATTATGTGGCAGTATATAGGGCAATGTTTACATTTTTGACAGTCAATAAGGCTAAAAGTCTGTGTTAATCATAAGAGTACTTGCATCATTTGATAGGGTCAGATTGAATGATCTTTGAGGTCTCTTCCAGCCAGATATATTTTGTGATTCTGTAATACCAAAAGTCCAGAACCTCTTTATTTTATTTGCATGAGTAGCCAGCATGAACATTACTGTGAAAAGGCAAGGACCCTGTAAGCCTGAAACTAGAGAGCAAGGAAATCATGTCTGTATATGGTTAATACTCCAGGAGAAGTGTCCCTGAACTCGACACTTGACCTCAGGTGGTCTTGACCCCTCCCCAGGGGTGGGTCTGATCACCACCAGGTAAAACTACATCACATAAACAGAAAGATTATACTATTTCAGAAAACTCTGCTATATACAAATGCTAAGCTTCCTTACCACTGTTTTAGCAATGTGGAGGTCATAACTAATAATCAGTGTCAGCAGCTCTGCCAAAAAAGCAATCCAGCATGGAATCAGACTCAAAAGACAGCAATATTCTACATGGCTTCATTCATTCTCTGTCAATTCAACAACCTGTGTTCATATCCTCATATTGCCACAAGAATCAGTCTTACATACATATGTTTTTGTATGCATATCTACACACATGCATGTTTCATAATGAAGTATCTTGAACTCATGGAGGAAAGCTAATGACGTCTTATAAAGAGTTTTTCTTTCTCTGTAATTCACAGGGATTTCATCAGTGTCCATCTGTAGACCAGTGCCAAGTGGCACCTCTCAGGGGTCAGTGCTGGCACCAGTGCTGTTGAACATCTTTGTCAGTGACATGGACAGAGGAATTGAGTGCACCCTCAGCAAGTTTACAGATGGCACCAAGCTGTGTGACACAGTCGACTTGCTGGAGGGCAGGGATCCATCCAGAGAGACCTGGACAGGCTGCAGAGGTGGGCCCAGGCCAACCTCATGACATTTAACAGGGCCAAGTGTAAGGTCCTGCACCTGGGTGGGCGCAAACCAAAGCACAGCTCCAGGCTGGGTGGGGAATGGCTGAGAGCAGCCCTGAGGAAAAGGACCTGAGTGTCTGGGCTGATTAAAAGCTCAACATGAGCCTGCGATGTGGGTGCAGCCCAGACAGCAACCCTGTGCTGGGCTGCAGCAAGAGAAGTGTGGGCAGCAGGGCAAGGGAGGGGATTCTGCCTTTTTGCTCTGCTCTCCTCAGACCCCACCTGGAGTCCTGTGTGCAGTTCTGGAGCCCCCAACACAAGAAGGACATGGAACTATTGGAACAGGTCCAGAGGAAGGCCACAGAGATGCTCAAAGGGCTGCAACAGCTCTGCTATGAGGACAGGCTGAGAGAGTTGGGGCTCTTCAGCCTGGAGAAGAGAAGGCTTCGAGGAGACCTTAGAGTGGCTTTGCAGTATCTGAAGAGAGCCTACAGGAAGGCTGGGGAGGGACTATTGACAAGGTCTGGGAATGTTAGGACAAGGGGGAATGGGTTTAAGATGGAGGAGGGGAGATTTAGACTGGATGTTAGGAGGAAGTTCTTTACAGTGAGGGTGGTGAGACACTGGAACAGGTTGCCCAGGGAGGTTGTGGCTGCTTCCTCCCTGGAGGTGTTTAAGGCCAGGCTGGATGAGGCCTTGAGCAGCCTGCTCTAGTGGGAGGTGTCCCTGCCTATGGCAGGGGGTTGGAGCTGGATGAGCTTTGAGGTCACAAATGTGCGTTGGAATCCTGTTTTCAGTGAAGACAGTGACAAAGACTGTTTGTTTCAGCAGGAACAGAACTGCTTTTGCAAACCAAACTCTAATAGTTTTCAAAATTGCTGGCTGCCTTTTTTTCTTGCAGGTGACTTTTTTTTTTTTTGTTTTTCCTTCTTAATTTTGCTAAGTCTCATTTGTTGTAGTCCTACTATTTTTAGAAGATCTATTATGTCAACTTGAACATGATTATAGATCAGTTTGATATCTTCAAAAGTACTTTCCACAACTGTTATGTAAATCTTTGGTAAGTGTGAGCTATTTATTAAAACTTTAAATCTCAGTGGTCTGTGGCTTACAGGATGCAACCTAATCAGGTGAGTAAGTACTGTTTATATAAGCAGTCTATAAAAGTGTTCAGATCGTTGTTGATGCAGTCAGGTTTCTGACTAACAAGTTAAAATGGATAACAAGTTACCCATGGCACAGCAATGTGCCCTTGTAGCCAAGAAGGCCAGTGGGATCTTGGGTTGTATTAGGAAGAGTGTGTTCAGCAGATCAAGGGAAGTTCTCCTTCCCCTCTACTCTGCCACCACACCTGGGGAGACCTCATCTTGAATACTACATTCAGGTTTGGGCTCCCCAGTTAAAGAGGGACAGGGATCTGCTGGAGAGGGTCCAGCAGAGGGCTACAAGGATGACTAGGGGACTGGAAGGCATGGCTGATGACAAGAGACTGAGGGACTTGGGACTTTTTAGTCTGGAGAAGAGAAGATTGAGAGGGGAATTAATAAATGTTTATAAACACCTGAGGGCTGGGGGTCAGAGGTGGGGGACAGGCTCTGCTCACTTGCTCCCTGGGATAGGACAAGGAGCAATGGGTGTAAGTTGCAGCACAGGAGCTTCCCCCTCAGCACAAGGGGGTACTTCTTTACTGTAAG
>WAAF01002594.1:37940-51455 GCA_013400475.1 Tricholaema leucomelas | reverse complement strand
GATAACAAGTTACCCATGGCACAGCAATGTGCCCTTGTAGCCAAGAAGGCCAGTGGGATCTTGGGTTGTATTAGGAAGAGTGTGTTCAGCAGATCAAGGGAAGTTCTCCTTCCCCTCTACTCTGCCACCACACCTGGGGAGACCTCATCTTGAATACTGCATTCAGGTTTGGGCTCCCCAGTTAAAGAGGGACAGGGATCTGCTGGAGAGGGTCCAGCAGAGGGCTACAAGGATGACTAGGGGACTGGAAGGCATGGCTGATGACAAGAGACTGAGGGACTTGGGACTTTTTAGTCTGGAGAAGAGAAGATTGAGAGGGGAATTAATAAATGTTTATAAACACCTGAGGGCTGGGGGTCAGAGGTGGGGGACAGGCTCTGCTCACTTGCTCCCTGGGATAGGACAAGGAGCAATGGGTGTAAGTTGCAGCACAGGAGCTTCCCCCTCAGCACAAGGGGGTACTTCTTTACTGTAAGGGTCAGAAAGAACTGGCACAGGCTGCCCAGAGAGGCTGTGGGGTCTCCTTCTCTGGAGCCTTTCAAGCCCTGTCTGGATGTGTTCCTCTGTGATCTGTGCTAGATTGTATGGTCCTGCTCTGGCAGGGCGTTGAACTGAATGATCTCCTTGGGTTCATTCCAACCCCTGACATCCTGTGAATACACTGAATGTTCAAAACAGGCCAAAAAACAAAGATTATACAAAATCTGTTTTCTGATTAGACAGCTGTGCAAACTGAGGCTTTCTCAACTTCTTTCATTGTCACTCAGTTGAAGATTGGCATTACTCTTCTTGAGAAAACTTGGTGGAAATTTGTGACTGAGGGAGCTGGGGCTGTTTATTTTGAAGAGGAGACTGAGAGGATTCCTCATCACTGTCTGCAGCTACCTGAAAGGACATTGTGGAGAGGCTGCTGCTGCTGGTCTCTTCTCACGGGTAAGTAGTGCTAGAACAAGAGGGGATGGCCTCCAGCCGTGACTGGGTGGGTTTAGACTGGGCATTAAGAAACATCTCTCAAGCAGGGCCTTAGTGGATAAATTTTAGAGACAATGCATAATTAAATTACTATATTTAATGTACTCATTGGCATTTTAACAGTTTAAGAGGGACAGGGATCTGCTGGAGAGGGTTCAGCAGAGGGCTACAAGGATGATGAGGGGACTGGAGGGCATGGCTGATGAGGAGAGGCTGAGGGACCTGGGGCTTCTTAGTCTGGAGAAGAGAAGACTTAGAGGGGATTTGATAAATGTGTATAAGTATCTGAGGGCTGCCAGGAGGATGGGGGCAGGCTCTGCTCACTTGCTCCCTGTCATAGGACAGGGAGCAATGGGTGTAAATTGCAGCAAAAGAGGTTCTGCCTCAACACAAGGGGGAACTTTTTTACTGTAAGGGTCACAGAGCACTGGAACAGGCTCCCCAGAGAGGTTTTGGGGTCTCCTTTTCTGGAGCCTTTCAAGGCCTGTCTGGATGTGTTCCTCTGTGATCTATGTTAGATAGGATTGTCCTGCTCTGGCAGGGGGGTTGGACTCGATGATCTCCTTGGGTCCCTTCCAACCCCTAACATCCTGTGAGCTGTGATCCTGTGTGATTTCTCAGCAAGAGTGGTCAGGCCTTGGAGTGGGCTGCCCAGAGAGGTGACTGTTTGAAAGTCATTTGGATGTGGTTTAAAGGTGAACTTTGTAGAATAGGGATGACAGTTGGAGTGATGATCCTGGGAGTCTTTTCTAACTGGAATGTTTCTGTGATTCTGTGAAGTGTTAGGCCTGTTTCAAATTCTTTTTGTTCCCAGCACAAGCATGGAGAATGCATTCCCAGGCACGGAGTGCACGTAGAGAGACAATAATATAGCAACGTGGTGGTTAGCGAGAGCAACCTCCAACGTGTGGCAAAACATTTGTGTGAATCACCATAGGAGAATGCAACTGGCATAGCAAATAAAATTCAACAACAAAATAATCCAGGGTTAAAATCTGAATGTTGGAAAGCTAATACTACTTCTAGAAGAATCATAGAATCATCGAATCATAGAATGGTTTAGGTTGGAAGGGACCTCAAGGATCATCCAGCTCCAACCCCCTGCCATAGGCAGGGACACCTCCCACTAGAGCAGGCTAGAAGAGAGAAGTTCATGCTGAGCTTAAAGATTGCTGAAGAAAATAGGTGTTAGTTAGGTTGTTTCTGTGTTGGTTGCTGATTGTAGCTCTTCTGAGCTTCTCTGCAATGATCTTGTCTGGCTTGTCACATTAATATCACTATCTACTGTGTCATGTGAAGCACCATATTGCTTTTTTCTTTCTTAGCTTGGAAGCCATATCTATTGACACCTCACATAAGGGAAAAGTTAGCCACATGGCAGAACTTTTCTCATCCTGAGAGTGTTTCTCACCACATCTTATATTTGAATTCTTTTGATTAGCTTCCCAGTATAGGAAATGTCATGAAAAATATCTGGCCTTGTTTGAAAGGACAGATTTTTTCAGTTGCAGCACATCTCTTGTAACCTATGGAGGTACCCAACTATGAAGGACAAACTTTCATATTTTTAACAAATATCTTTTCTCTACAACTTACAATCAAAGCAATAGTAGATATGTGTTACAAGAAAAGAAACTTCTCCTGCTCTATGAATACTCTGAAAATAAGTTGTTCAAGGTGCTTGGCTTTGGGTCCTATCTCTTCCAGAAGAAAGGCTAACTAATTCTGCAGTGCCAGAGTTCTAATTCCACTATATATCAGGACATCTGCAATAGGAGCATGAAAAATTGATAAGCATCTCACCTCATGGTGTAAATGATACAATATTTTTCCAATATTGAAAGTATCTTTAGATTCCACAGAAAAATAGATATGTGCAGATCTCTGTCCAAGCTTGCAACTGCTTCTTTCTCTATGTGTTTTTTCTTTGTTTTGCATGGGCTACAAAGAAATTCTACAAGAAGCTTGTATGACCTTCATATATATTTAAAAACTTAGAGTGGCAGAACAGCCTATAAGTATGTTCACAAAACAGTACATATAGAATCATATAGAATCAACCAGGTTGGATGAGACCTCCAAGATCATCCAGTCCAACCTATCGCCCAGCCCTATCCAGTCAACTAGACCATGGCACTAAGTGCCTCAGCCAGGCCTTTCTTGAACACCTCCAGGGACAGTGACTCCACCACCTCCCTGGGCAGCCCATTCCAATGCCAATCACTCTCTCTGCCAACAACTTCCTCCTAACATCCAGCCTAGACTTCCCCCAGCACAACTTGAGACTGTGTCCCCTTGTTCTGTTGCTGGTTGCCTGGGAGAAGAGACCAACCCCCACCTGGCTACAGCCTCCCTTCAGGTAGAAGTAACCATGCTATAAAATAATCTTCATAACTGTATATACATCTGTAAGGCATTCTCATAGACATTTAAAATACATGCAAATCTTTATTCATTTCTTTTCTTTCCCAGGCATGAGAATGTCACCAGTACATTAGAGTTCAGTATCTCATCACAAAACATGCACTGGCTCCTGTGCAACATCAAGGACATCTGACTTATTCTCAGTATTTTCATCTCCCAAATGACTGTGAGCTTTAATAATCACACATCTTGAAAATTAGTGCCAAAAAAAAATGCCCCAGATTTCCTTGAAGGTTATTACATATCACCTAAGACATTCACTAAAGCCAGCATGGATGATGTATGATTCTATGCATAGAATCATAAAATGGTCCAGGTTGGAAAGGGCCTCAAGGATCACCCAGTTCCAACCCCCTGCCATAGGCAGAGACGCCTTGCAGTAAGAACAGGTTACTCCAGACCTGCATTATGTTGTGTCACTAGGATCTGACCACAGGCTAGTGGAAATGGTGGCTTTTTTCTTTGGGTTGGGGTCTAGCCCTTAACTTCACCTTTCCTTTCCAGTAAGAAAGTGCTCTATGGTCTGAAAACTGTGGAAATTTACCAATTGCAGGCTAATGACAGTTGCAGCTACACCCTGCAATTAGGAAACAGAAGATTGTAATTCCATTTTCTAAAACCTCTGCCAAGGTTATTTTTCTACCCTTATAACAGAAGGAAGGGATGGGCTGGCAGGCTTTCTTGAGAAAGTATTTACACTCACTTCCTGATTAAATGTGCAATAGGCTTTTTTGTGGCAGAAAAACAGCAAACAAAAGATGCCAGTGTAGAGTAGAACTAAAAAATTGGTCATGTTATTAGACACAAAAATCACAACTTATCTGAGAGCATAATTTATCTTGGATCTAGCATTTAATATTCCTGGGTTGATTATCACTTCCCCTGGTAATGTGGCTGGTACAATTCCTCAAAATCAAGAGTCCTTCTTAGCAACAAAAGTGTATCCAAAACTTAGTGTTAGCTCAACATACACATCTACTGGAATTAAAGATGATATACATTAACTTGCTTTCCCAATTACAAATCACTTCCTACCTGCAAAGTCATGTAAGAGGCAGTCTTCTGACTCCTAACTTAGCATCAACGAGGTGGGACGAGACCTCAACATCATCCAGTCCAACCTAGCACCCAGCCCTAGCCAATCAACCAGACCATGGCACTAAGTGCCTCATCCAGGCTTTTCTTCAACATCTCCAGGGACAACAACTCCACCACCTCCCTGGGCAACCCATTCCAATGCCAGTCACTCTCTCTGGCAAGAACTTTCTCTTAACATCCAGCCTAGACCTCCCTTGGAACAGCTTGAGACTGTGTCGCCTTGTTCTGTTGCTGGCTGACTGGAAGAAGAAACCAACCCCACCTTACCACAAGCTCTCTTCAGGTAGCTGTAGACAGCAAAGAGGTCTGTCCTGAGCCTTCTCTTCTCCAGGCTGCACACCCCCATCTCCCTCAGCCTCTCCTCAAAGGCCTGAATTCCAGGCCTCTCAACTTTCTGCAGTGTTACCCTGTTGCTTCTGTAGCGTTGTCAACCCCCCTGTATTCTGCATGTGATGATGACTGTGTATATTAATAACTTCATTATAACTCTCCCAACCCTAATTATTTTAATTGCCACAATCATAGTAGTATAGCACCTGCAATTCAGAGCAATCAACTGTTCTTGGATTGCAAAAATTAAGTGCTCATAATAAATATTAAGTAGCTGGAACCTTTGTAGAGGTCCATCAATAGCTTATGTATAAGATGACCTACCCTGCTGCAGATAGAAAAAAATCACAGAATTCACAATGTTGGTAAAGACCTTTGAGGTCATTGAGTCCAACTTGTCACCTAACACCTTCTAATTAACTGGATCATGGCACCAAGTACCACATTCAGTCTCCTTTTAAACAGCTCCAAGGACGGTGACTCTACCACCTCCCTGGTCAGCCCATTCCAATGCCAAACACTCTTGCTGTAAAGATCTTCTTCCTAACATCCGGCCTGAACCTGCCCTGGGGCAGCTCAAGACTGTGTTCTCTTGTTCTGTCACTGGTTGCCTGGGACAGGAGACCAACCCCACTTGGCTACAACTTATTTTCAGGTAGTTGTAGTCAGCGATAAGGTCTGCCCTGAGCCTCCTCTTCTCCAGGCTAAACCCCAGCTCCCTCAGCTGTTCCTCACAGGGCTGTGCTCCAGCCCACTCAGCAGCCTTGGTGCCCTTCTCTGAACATGTTCCAGCACGTCAACATCTTTCTTAAATTGAGGGGCCCAGAACTGGACACAGTATCCAAGGTGTGGCTGAACCAGTGCTGAGTACAGGGGCACAATAACTTCCCTCATCCTTTTGGCCACACTGTTCCTGATACAGGTCAAGATGCCATTGGCCCTCTTGGCCACCTGATCACACTGCTGCTCATGTTCAGCTTCTGTTAACCAGTACCCCAGGTCCCTTTCTGTCTGGCCTCACTCCATTCACTCTGTCCCTAGCCTGTAGTACTGCATGAGCTTGTTGTGACCAAAGTATAGAAATTGGAGTTGTTAAAACTCCTGGCATTGGATTGTGTCCATCTATCCAGCACGTCCAGGCCTCTCTGCAGAGCCCTCCTACCCTTCAACAGATAAACAGTTGCTCCCAACTTGATGTCATCTGCAAACTTATTAATGATGGGCTCAGTCCTATTGTCCAGATCATCTGTAAAGATATTAAACAGGATTGGGCCCAATACTGATATCTGGAGGACATCACTAGTGACTGGCTGCCAACTGGATGTGGCACCATTGAGCACCATTCTCTGGACCCAGCCAGTCAACCGACCAGTTCTTAACCCAGGACTAAGAGGGTTCAGAACGAATCTCTGTTGAGTGGTGCTGCAGGGTGTAAGTAAAGAATACAATAGAATAGAATCAACCAGGTGGGAAGAGACCTCTAACATCATCCAGTCCAACCTAGCACCCAGCCCTATCCAGTCAACCAGACCATGGCACTAAGTGCCTCAGCCAGGCTTTGCTTGAACACCTCCAGGGACGCTGACTCCACCACCTCCCTGGGCAGCCCATTCCAATGCCAATCACTCTCTCTGGGAAGAACTTCCTCCTAACATCCAGCCTAGACCTCCCCCAACACAACTTGAGACTGTGTCCCCTTGTTCTGTTACTGGTTGTCTGGGAGAAGAGACCAACCCCCACCTGGCTACAGTCTCCCTTCAGGTAGTTGTAGACAGCAATGAGGTCACTCCTGAGACTCCTCTTCTCCAGGCTAAACACCCCCAGCTCCCTCAGCCTCATATTCATGTGTATATTAGCAAAGTACACTCAATGTAGTTCTAGCTTTGCCAAAAGAATTGAAACTAAAATGTGTGGAAGGAATTAATTCAGAAGCTGGGTGGCAGGATGAACTCCTCTACGTTTTGCAGTCCTCTTACATAAAATAAACCTGAGAATGAAATGCAAAGGCAATTTGCATGAGGGAAATGCCAAAATAACTAGCCTGACAGTATCTGTAAAATTGCCAGGCATCTCCTACTGTAGAGGCACTTCAGAATGTGGGTTTGTCAGCTCACTAGGTGAACTTGGTACTGAGCTAGGCAGCTGTTTGTGAGGAACTGTAAAAACTCACATGATATTTGATGCGACAGAAGAATTTTGAAACAAGACTACGTGAGCTGAAGAAAGATTCATAGTTCCTTGACTTATTTAAAATAATTCTTTTCCCCAGAAGCCTGGGAAGAATCAAGTCTCAACAGCTGACAAGACAGAGTCCCCAGAAAGTCTTTGGGCACTCTCTGAACTGTGACTGGCCCTGTGAGTCAGGTAATAATAATAATATGTGAGTAAATACTTAAAAGCCTCTTTGTGATTCTCCATTGCCTTCTGCCATAAGCAGAGTCCATCTAGTGGGCAAGCAGTATGTTGACATCAAGCAGCATTTGACTGTGGGAATCTTCTCTTCCAGTTCAACTAATGTCATTGGACACTGGAATGGGCTGCCCAGGGAGGTGGTGGAGTCGCCGTCCCTGGGGCTGTTCAAGACAAGGTTGGACGTGGCACTTGGTGCCATGGTCTAGCCTTGAGCTCTGTGGTAAAGGGTTGGACTTGATGATCTGTGAGGTCTCTTCCAACCTTGGTGATACTGTGAGACTGTGATACTGTGATGTTTATATAATTTGCTGGGGTTTTCTAGATCTGGATATTACCTAAAGAATGTTTCCATGACCGTGTAGGAACCTGAATATTATTAAAATTAGTGGTTGAGGATGGCAAGAGTTCTGAATATCAAAATTAATAAACAATATTAATTTGGGGAAAAGATCATCTCACATTAATTAATTTCCCCCATCGTAACAATATTGTGATTTATATGGTGATTTATGCCACTTTGGCTAGGGCTGGGTGCTAGGTTGGACTGGATGAGCTTGGAGGTCTCTTCCAACCTGGTTGATTCTTTGATTCTATGGGTGGCATAAGATAGTATTTCCTAGAATAACTGAGATTAATATTGGTAAGAGATGTCTATTAGGAAATCAGAATACTGAGCTACTAAGGCAAACTGAGCTCCAGAGTTTAAAATAGTTAAGTTCTAAAGGCAAGTGTCCAAACATATTACTGAGGAATTTCTTTGCTTAGATGCTAGATATCTTCCTTCATGACAGAGAACTGGAACAGCAAAGCAGCTGTCATTCTGAAATGTAGTCAGTTTTCTACAACATATGCTTCATGACAGGCAGAGAGTGGCTCAGAAAATAAACATCATGGAGATTTTCCTGACTGAGAGAACATGCAAGATAAAAAAATATACCAAGTGCCTTTATCTAAACAGTTAGCAAAAATGAAGTTTCTCACAGAACTCCATTTCAGGCTACCTACTGAAAATAATCTTAATGCCTTTTGAGGCTGCTATGAAACAAATGTTTTGACATTTTCATAGTTTTTTTGAACAAAATGTTTTAATTTTGCTCTGACATTTGAAAATGACATTTAACTAAATTCAGTGTATAAGGGGTCAGAGAAATAGAAAAAAAAAATATACTTTAACAGAAAAATATGTTGTGAGCTTTAAATGTGGTTTGTTTGTTTTTTACACTTACCTTTGGGTAGGAAACAAAGCTACTACTTTTATTCAGGTATATTCATAAGAGAATGTTTTCTCAGAGTGTGTTCCCCTCCACACCACACACACTGCACCAAATAAGAAACCAGAACATTTCTGCTCGTTGTTACACATAACTGCCAGAGCTTAGCCTAAAATTTCCTACTAGAAGTTCTGGAGATACACAGATTGTCCAGAGGAGCCAGGAGACAAGGTCAGGGATTGTCTGCCTCCTTTCCACAGAAGCCTGGGAAGAATCAAGCCTCAATGGCCAAAAAGACAGATAAAATAAAAAAAAAAACCACCTAAATAATAATAATAATAACAATCAATAAATAATAATAAATAAAATAATCCCACTCCCTAGTTATAAGACTGTAAGGCTGTAATAATAAGCAAATTTAGAGTGAAGATGTTTTATTATAATGGAGGTTCATTTTTGTTTCACTGCAGACATGGCAATGATCTTAATTGGATAACACCATTAATATGAATAAAATGCAATTGTTTTTTCCAACTAGATTACAGATGTTTCTCTGAGACATGTGCCACAGTAACAGAATCTCTAATTCTTCCAAAGAGCACTTCTTGTTTTCTTTCAGTAGGTGTTATGAAGCTGTGAAAGTATGCAGTCAGGAAACATGTATTTCTGCAAAGTTTTAAACTGTCTGTCGTAATATTACAGTTTAAATGTTATCTTCTTTAGCAGAGAGTAAAATAATATGGGTAAAGCCAGCCCTTGGCTTCACCTAATGTGGTTAGTTTTGGCAAAGTGCCATTCTGATCAGTTAATCTCTGCCGCCAAAGGTAGCCATCAAACTCAGAAAATTGATAAACATGAGCAAAGTTGTAAACAACCTGCTCTGCTTTGCCTGGCCATGCTGCTGCCATGCTCCAGGCCATCTTTGCTGTGTAATGACAAACTTTGATGATTCAAGTTTGTCCACCTGGAAACTTTGCCATGCTTCAGTTTACCAGGGTGAGACATTAAGCGTCCTTCATGCTGTAGGCAAGACTCATTGCTTGAATTGCAACCTCAGTGTGAAAAGCTCTGCCGGCAGGTAAAGACAGCCTGGACTGTGCAGAAGGGATTTACCCAGAAGGGGTAAGATCAGAAGAGCCACATGCTTTCCTGAGAGACCTCATAAGAGTCTCCATGGTGAGAGAGAGCAAGTTACTGTCCACCAGCAAGACATCGTCTTTGCCTGCACACCCGCAAACCTCCGTGCCAAGTCTGGAGCCCTGGGAGGACACCGTCCTCCTGAGAAGGAACTGCAGAATCATGGAATAGAATCATAGAATCAGCCAAGTTGGAAGAGACCTCCAAGATCATCCAGTCCAACCTAGCACCCAGCCCTAGCCAATCAAACAGACCATGGCACTAAGTGCCTCAGCCAGGCTTTTCCTGAACANACTCAAGGTGTGGCCTGACCAGTGTTGAGTACAGGGGAAGAAGAACCTCCCTCGTCCTACTGGCCACACTGTTCCTGATACAGGCCAGGATGCCATTGGCTTTCTTGGCCACCTGGGCACACTGCTGGCTCATCTTCAGCCTACTGTCCACCAGTACACCCAGGTCCCTTTCCTCTCCAGCCACTCTGTCCCCAGCCTGTAGTGCTGCTTGGGGTTGTTGTGGCCAAAGTGCAGAACCCTGCACTTGGCCTTGTTAAATTTCATCCCAATGGCCTCTGCCCACCCATCCAGCCTGTCCAGATCCCTCTGCAGGGCTCTCCTACCCTCCAACAGATCAACACCTGCTCTTAGCTTGGTGTCATCCACAAACTTATTGATGCTGGACTCAATCCCCTCATCCAGATCATCAATAAATCATCAATCAAATAAATTTCCATACTGTCCCACCTCTTTATTCATGCTCATTGCCACCTGGTGGTCCCCTTTTGGGGTCTTTGGGAGGAAGGTTGGTGTCATTCTCACTCTGACCTCTCTACCTTTTGTCCACCTGGCATCAGCTGTGGGTCACATTCTTGGCTGGAGTCTCCAATGTTCTCGTCTTTGAATACAGTATTCTTCTTCATGAGAGTGTTTCAAGACCCTCTTAAATTTAACCCACCTCTTTTGTGTTTATCTGATTGATGATGCTTTATGTCAGTGCTCACACAGTTAATGATTTAACTATTTTCCTACACTCATGTTCTCTATCTCTTTTCCCATATCAGTTTAGGTTGGAAGAGACCTCAAAAATCATCCAGTTCCAACCCCTTGCTATGAAGTTTATGCATTGAAAAATACATCAGAATATTATAATTTAAGAATCTTGCTCCAAATGTTGAGGTCCTATTGATTTCAGTAGGAGTTGATTAGTCCCTATCATAACCATGCAGAAATAAGCATGCTATCAACATGCCATCAAATGGTGACATTTTGAGGGGTGAATTTTGACAGGTGGTAATGACAGTAGTTACCTAAGAAAACACTTGAAAATGCCTGCAGCATTGTGATGGTTTGGGTGTTACCTGTCCCACACACACCTTGGAAATCACCCAGACTAGACTCAGTTGGCTCTGGAAATATGAATAAAGCTTATATTTACAGCATAGCTTAATGTACAAGCAGATAGTTACAGTATATACAGTTATAGACAGAAATAGACAAGGTAAAAGGTAATACAGAAACACAACAGCTCTCCCAGATATCTGAGTCCCCAGGAGGGGCTCCCAACCACCCTTCCACCTTCTCCCACCCCTCTCAACCTTACCCCAGTCCCAAGGAAGAATGGAGGTTCGGCCAGGGGGTTAGGAAGCAAAGTGGATTAATCAGAGAGATGGCAGAGAGGGCAGCGAGAAACGCAGTTCAGGCAATGCCCCAAGAAGAAGAAGAAGAGCCTTATCTATGTCTGGATTCTTGTTCTTATACCTCTCAGCAAGCCTATGAGTGAAGTAAACATCACCCTTTGTTTCTCTTTCATAGTCTGTAATCTAGTTCTTCTCACCAAAACATTCTAGCTAGCTTCAAACTAGCACAAGCATGGAAAAGCAAACTCCAATGTTAATTAATAAATATAGCATTAGCAGAAACAGTTTCTAACTTACCGAGTTATAGTTACAGGTTGTTTACTTAGTGTACTTCAATGCCAGTAAAACTTTCTTTTAAATAGAAGTTTATAAAGTAAATTATCCAAGTGTGAAATTGGAAGCACAACTGTTTCAGCCCTTCTGAATTTTTGTTAAATGTTCCCCCACGGTAATCTGCACTCGTCTTTAGAGTGCCTACGACTGAAAAGGATTATCTAGTCAGAATACATCAGTATATAATAAATGTGCTTCATTTCTTCCACACTCCTTAAAGCTGACAGCCAAAATGAATGCTTGTCTCAGCATTTGCACCACTGGTACTTTTGCAGAGACTATTTCATGGTCCATTGGACCCTAAAGGACATTGTTTTTAAAGGCACATTATCAAAAGGAATGAAGCGTACCATCAGAGTGTATTTCAGCACCTGTTAAGAGCAACAGCAGTAGTGCTTGGTTGATGTTGTAAGGCACTCCAGTAAAAATGTATTAAGACTCATATTTATGCTTCTCAGCTTTTATAATTATTATTGTCTAACTTGTAAATACAACTCATGAAAGGTACTTGCAGATATCCATTAACTTTGACAGAAAAGAACAATGTAATCTGTCATCCTTTCTGCATGTCTATAGAAGCCCTGCTGTCACAAATGCTGTTACACCAATGGGCTTTCCATACAGTGCCACATTCATTAGCTGCCAAAGTAGCACAGCTCTGAATCCTATTTTCCTGATTTAGAATCATAGAATGGTTTAGGTTGGAAGGGACCTCAAGGATCATCCAGCTCCAACCCCCTGCCATAGGCAGGGACACCTCCCACTAGAGCAGGTTGCTCAAGGCCTCATCCAGCCTGGCCTTAAACACCTCCAGGGAGGAAACATCCACAACCTCCCTGGGTAACCCATTCCAGTGTCTTACCACCCTCACTGTAAAGAACTTCCTCCTAACATCCAGTCTGAATCTCCTCTCTTCCAGTTTAAACCCATTCCCCCTCGTCCTGACATTACCAGACCTTGTCAATAGTCCCTCCCCAGCCTTCCTGTAGGCTCCCTTCAGATACTGGAAAGAAAGCTGCATCCTTTAATAATATACAGATTCACTGTTAGGGATATTATGGATATAGGGATATGAAGAAATCAGCTTTCTTGGGAGAAGCTGTTGAGCTGTATGATGTAGATTTCTGAATCTCAAATGTTGGGGACCCATCAGAATATTCATTGCTCAAATCACAGCTACGGTAAGATTGTATGGGCAGTGCCTAATTTGATACAGATTGCAGCAATGTTCATTGGGTTAGATGCTGTATGGTCCTGACAGCTTAACTGTCAGATAAATTGCTGCAGTTACAGCATATGAGCAGGCCCATAAGCTGATCATATTAATGCTACAAAAATATGACACCAAAAACTAATAACATTCTTTGAAGCATCTGGACGGAAGCAAAATCTAATCTTGTCTAAAAGATCTGCATTAGCAATAATCATTCTGTAATGTGATCAACGTATTCTTGTCAAAGCAGATAGTACTGTGCAGTATTGGTAAGCCTGATTAAACATGGCATGCTGCTCTGAAATAAACTCTCAACTTTGAGAAGCAGGGCCTGTTGGTTACTCTGGATTTGTTGATTAAAACTCATCCAGGCCATTTTCAAAATTGCTTCTTCTGTGATTTATTCCCAGCAAGAGAGAAATATATATATAGTAGTAGAAGAGAAATCAGAATGAGAAGTTAAGACACATAGAATTTGAGGAGCTTGAGGAAAGGGGAAGAAAATAAAACATCAGAGAGGCTGTGATGGTTTAGGTGTTACCTGCCCCCCCCTCCCCCCACCCCCCCCAACTTTGGAAATCACCCAGACTACACTCAGCAGCTCTGGAAATTGAATGAAGCTTTGTATTTACAGCTTAGCACAAGATACAAGCTGATATAATAGAACAGAATAGAATCCACCAGGTTGGAAGAGACCTCCAAGATCATCCAGTCCAACCTAGCACCCAGCCCTATCCAGTCAACCAGACCAT
>WAAF01002594.1:25946-37637 GCA_013400475.1 Tricholaema leucomelas | reverse complement strand
CCCTGAGCCTCCTCTTCTGCAGGCTGCACACCCCCAGCTCCCTCAGCCTCTCCTCATAGGGTTTGTGTTCCAGGCCCCTCACCAGCCTTGTTGCCCTTCTCTGGACACGTTCCAGCACCTCAACATCTCTCTTGAACTGAGGAGCCCAGAAGTGGACACAATACTCAAGGTGTGGCCTGACCAGGTACAATAGATAGTACAATACAATAGTTACAATAGATAGAACAGTGAAAAAGTAATACAGAAACACAACAGCCTTCCCAGAAACCAGAGTCCCCAGGAGGGGCTCCAAACCATGATTCCAACTTCTCCCACCCCTCTCTACCTTATCCCAGATGTTGCCTTGTGCCCAAGGAAGATTGGAGGGTCAACCAGGAGGGTTTGGAAGCAGGTGGATTATTCACACAGACAGCAGGTTGGGCTAGAGAGATATGCAGCCCAAAAAGCCCAGACAGCATCTCTGTTATCTGTATTTACATTCTTGTTCTTATACATCTCAGCAAGCCTGTAAATGAAGTAGTCATCACCATTGTTTACTTCTCACAGCCTGTAATCTATTTCTTCTCAGCAAAACATTCTAGCTAGCTTCAAACTAGCACAGAAGAGTTGAGTCCTTAGTAAAATAATATTTCATTCCCTCTCAGAAAAAGATAGGTTTACACCTCTTTTGCTTGTGATATCCTGTGATCCAATTGAATAATCAACCAAAATCCCTTCGAGGTTTCACATTCTTGTAGCTGAAGAATAAAAACCACATCAGACTGTCTAGTTCTTTCTTATAGCAAGTCTCACTCTTTAGAGTAAGCTTGGAGAAGACGAGGCTCAGGGGTGACCTCATTGCTGTCTAAAACTACCTGAAGGGAGGTTGTAGCCAGGTGGGGGTCAGTCTCTTCTCCCAGACAACCAGCAACAGAACAAGGGGACACAGTCTCAAGTTGTGCCAGGGGAGGTCTAGGCTGGATGTTAGGAGGAAGTTGTTGGCAGAGAGAGTGATTGGCATTGGAATGGGCTGCCCAGGGAGGTGGTGGAGTCACTGTCCCTGGAGGTGTTGAAGCAAAGCCTGGCTGAGGCACTTAGTGCCATGGTCTAGTTGACTGGATAGGGCTGGGTGCTAGGTTGGACTGGATGATCTTGGAGGTCTCTTCCAACCTGGTCTATTCTATTCTATTCTATTCTATTCTATTTACCAAATAATGATGGGTGGTTTGCTGGAAGTTTGTGCTGTGAATCATATAGTCCATTGTGCTCTGATGTTTCTTGTGACAACAGAAGTTAACGAACTTAAAAGGAAGTCTGACCTCAAACACCATGCCTCTTTTCTGCATGGACCAGAAGAGTTCCATGCGTGATGATTCAGAGCAATGCCAAAGATCAACTGGATGAACTAAATGAGCTGAAGAGGTGGAATTTATGATTCACTGTAAGGGTGACAGAACACTGGAACAGGCTGCCTAAGGCGGCTGTGGAGTCTCCCTCACTGGAGATATTCAAAACCTGCCTGGATGCATTCCTGTGTGATCTGGTGTAGGTGATCCTGCTCTGGCAAGGGGGTTGGACTGGATGAGCTTTCAGGGTCCCTTGCAGTCCCTGACTTTCTGTGTGTGTGATTAAGAGAGCATGCCGTCCCTGGAGCTGTTCAAGGCAGGATTGGACGTGGCACTTGGTGCCATGGTCTAGCCTTGAGCTCTGTGGTAAAGGGTTGGACTTGATGATCTGTGAGGTCTCTTCCAACCCTGATGATACTGTGAGACTGTGATACTGTGAATGTTTTGAGGGTTTTATTTGTTTGGGGGGTTTGTTGTTTTTTGTTTGTTTGGGGGTTTGGTTGGTTTTTTTTGCTTTGGGGGGTTTTGTTCCGTTGGTCAGTTTATTTCAGTATTTTGTTGGGGTTTGGGTTTTTTTTTCTCCCCTGTTTGTTTTCAAATGTTCATCTAACTAGTACTGCAGAGTATTGCAGAATCCAGCTACTATCCCAGGGATATCCAAGAAGAACACAGACCCTAGCCCAAATTATAACTGGAAAAGATTTCTCCAGCTGTGAATTGATTCCTCATTTATGTTTGTAAAAGGATTTAGATAGATCTGAGTTTTCATCTCAATTCTTTGAGTCTGAGAGGCTAGTTGACAGGCTGTAATTACAGCCTGCATGTGTTTAATTTGGGTGGAAAATTGCTAAGTGCCTTTAATAGCTGGCAACAGCTATGTTTCTCCAGTGAGGAGAGAGATAAGGATGGTAGCTCCCTCTTTCTTACCTGGAGGAACTTGGTTGTGGACTCTCCACAAGTAGAGATTACCTCAAACAGGGAGGAAATATGTGGTGAGAGAGAGACTTTGGAGGGACACAAAGGATGTTGTTGTTGCTGCTGTAAAATGGGGAGCCGCAACCTTTTGCATTGCATTTTAGAGATGGATTCCTACAGACCCATGAGCACTGCTGTAACTGGGTGAGTGAAAATGTTGTCCCCCACAGGACAAAGGGACTGAATTAGTGCTTTGTTATCTCAGAACTGTGTACACTGCTGTCAAGTGCATAATTTGCAGACTTTAAGTAGGTTCTGAAAGTTTGCAGGCAATGTGGAAATGTCAGGATGTTTCTGCTTCTATGTAACATGAATGAAGCTCAAATTAGGGGCAGTTTTATTTGGAAACTTGACAGTAATTGCAGGATTGCAGGGGAGGACAAGGGAGATGGGCAGAAGAATAAGGCGAGAGAAAAACAGTGCACCCAGTGACAAAAGAATCATAGAACCAATCAGGTTGGGAGAGACCTCTGAGATCATCCAGTCCAACCTAGCACCCAGCCCTATCCAGTCAACCTGACCATGGCACTAAGTGCCTCATCCAGGCTTTGCTTCAACACCTCCAGGGATGGCAACTCCACCACCTCCCTGGGCAGCCCATTCCCATGGCAAATCAGGAAAAGGTGTGTTTGAATTGCAATGCTGACCCATAATGAAGGTTTTGGTTAGAAACTACAAGCAAGGTAATGTACTTATTTTCTTCAAAGTAAAGAGAAGGGCAACTATCAGATAGAGAATTTGCTTTCCAAATGCTTTTTGTCTTTTCTTTCAGTCAGCCATTTTGAACTGAGCAGCACTTTTTTTGTTCTACACATAGAATGAGTCATGGAATCATAGAATGGTTTAGGTTGGAAGGGACCTCAAGGATCATCCAGCTCCAACCCCCTGCCATAGGCAGGGACACCTCCCACTAGAGCAGGCTGCTCAAGGCCTCATCCAGCCTGGCTTTAAACAGCTCCAGCGAGGAAGCATCCACAACCTCCCTGGGCAACCTGTGCCAGTGTCTCACCACCCTCACTGTAAAGAACTTCCTCCTAACATCCAGTCGGAATCTCCCCTCTGCCAGCTTAAACCCATTCCCCCTCATCCTGACATTACCAGACCTTGTCAATAGTCCCTCCCCAGCCTTCCTGTAGGCTCCCTTCAGATACTGGAAAGCCACTCTAAGGTCTCCTCGAAGCCTTCTCTTCTCCAGGATGAAGAGCCCCCAACATGATAGGATACTTGTTACCCTAGGACAAAATATTTCCTAATATTTGTCCTTGTAGAGTGAAAAATAGAGCTAAATGTTGAAATGCCCAGGAAATTAAGTTTACTTTCTAGTGGCATGACCTTGTCTAACACAATGGGCATTGTATCACGATGCTATAGTGTCCTCATGAGAGAGATGCCTCATTTTTTATGAGGCAGGAGAGCTGCTTTCAAGGTGAAGGATGTTCAATGTTAAATCATAAATTCAACAACCCTACTCTGTCACAAGAAACAAATTCAATTTTACAGTAAAAATTGTACACTGAGTATCTGTGCTACCGAAATGGAGATGGGGTGGTGATAAATGACATCGGGGCAATAGATGTCAGACCCTCTATATTATATGAGCTCCACTGGCAGTAGTACTAGACACACAATGAAGTAAAAGGAAATTAGAGTATGTTCATTTGTATGAATATTTATGTGCTGAGTAGCTTGTAATTTATGAGTGTGAATACCTAATTTTATCCCCATCCAGTTCTCCAAAACCAGCTCGATTGCTGACCAACATCAGAAAGTCCACCTGGCACTTTACTCCTCCTTTACAAGAAGCAAGAAGGCAGACTGCACCTGTGTCAATTTACCTCCCTTGCTGATGCACTTACAGGTAAGTCCTTGCTCCAGCTGCACCAAGAACCAGCTTTAACTTCCAAGTACAATGAATTACTTCCAAAATATTTTCTTCCCCCGGCGATTTAGCCCATGAAAATTACCCTCATAGGGTACATTATTTAAACATGATTTCAAAGCAGATTTCATACCTCAGTAATATCTTTTCAGAACCAATGAAATCTGTTATGGTTTGAGGGGTTCCAGGTTCTTCCAGACTCCCTAAGTAAACAACAAAGACCAAGATCCATCCCAGGAGATGAACTGGTCGCCCCCAGATATTGTAATTGTGTTATTCCATCCCATAATCCTGCAAATACTTCACGAGTAAGCAGCAAAGTCAGTTTGTTCTCTTTTCCCCTTTCCCCTCCGGAGGGATCATATCTGGGTAGCTAGGTAACCATGTAGGAGGTAGCCTGTAGGCCAGCAGTCTGCAAGGCTGCAGACTGCAGTGAGTTTCAGCCTGTTTGGGGCCTGAATGGGAAACAATAGGGGATGGGAGAGAATGAGCACTGGGGATTTTGGTGGTGTTTTTTGGTTTGATTGGAGGGAAGGTTTTTGGGGGAATTCTCATGTATCTTTGTTATGATTTGGGAGTTACCCACCCTACACACACAATGAAATTACCCAGACTAGACTCAGCCAGATGGAAGTTAAGGAACAAATTGAGATGCTTGAACATGTCCAGAGAAGGGTGACAAAGCTGGTGAGAGGCCTGGAGCACAGCCTGTGAGGAAAGGCTGAGGGAGGTGGGGGTGTGCAGCCTGCAGAAGAGGAGGCTCAGGAGTGACCTCATTGCTGTCTGCAGCTACCTGAAGGGAGGCTGTAGCCAGGTGGGGGTTGGTCTCTTTTGCCAGGCAACCAGCAACAGAAGAAGGGGACACAGTCTCAAGTTGTGCTGGGGGAGGTACAGACTGGAGGAATTTGTTGGCAGAGAGAGTGATTGGCATTGGAATGGGCTGCCCAGGGAGGTGGTGGAGTCACTGTCCCTGGAGGTGTTCAAGAGAAGACTGGCTGAGGCACTTAGTGCCATGGTTTGGTTGACTGGATAGGGATGGGTGCTAGGTTGGACTGGATGATCTTGGAGGTCTCTTCCAACCTGACTGATTCTATGATCCTGATTCAAGTGAAGTCTGGTTGCAGAAATTTTTTTCAGGCCTTGTTTTTTGACCTTCCTTTGAATATTGAGGTCTAATCTGGTTGGTATTAAGCTTGATTGTTATTGAAAATAATTGTAATGAGCATATCAAGTGAGTGCAATTAAAATCTAGATATAAAAATAATATGCCATCCTAATTAGAAGCAAAATCTTATTTTTCAGAGTATGCTATATAAGGGTTTTTTAGAATAGAATAGAATAGAACCAACCAGGTTGGAAGAGACCTCCAAGATCATCCAGTCCAACCTATCGCCCAGCCCTAGCCAGTCAACTAGACCACAGCTGACTGCTAGTTCAAGTTTATACTAGGTTTGTGTGGCAAGATTTTGGTCGTGAGGGGATACAAGAGTGGCTTCTCTGAGAAGCTGCTAGAAGCTTCTCAGGGCTAAAGCCAATGACAGTTGGCTCCAAGATGGACCCACTGCTGGCCCAGTTATCTTTCTCTGTCCTTATCACAAACCAAAAGCCTCTCTATTTTTTCTCCTGTCCAGTTGAGAAGTGCAGTAATTGAGCAGCCTTCCTGGACACCTGCCCTCCAGTCAGGGTCAACTCACTACAAGTTTAATTGAGGAATGTCTCTAAATCTTCTGAACAACAGGCTGTGTGGTAAACTAAACCAGGCATTTTAAACCACGAAGCAGATGTCTCAGGTCATTAGCAACTGTTGGAAATAATGTTGTTTTTTTCAGGTTTGGGTGTTTTTTTTTAAGATTGACTGAAAATACAGGCCACTCCACACTGAGGAAACCATACAAAAGAAGTTAATTCTACTCTACTTAAGCTTCAGTGGTTACCTGATGCTCTTAGTTATGTTTCATCCAGCAAAATTGCTATTTCTTTTTAAAGTTTTTCTGCACTTTCTTCATTAATGAGCCAGCTGGTTTGCTTTGTTAATATTCATACCAGTAAGCCACTGTTTCTTGATTGATAAGTAGTTGAATTAATTCAGTATATTTTGAGTTCCATTTTTAGTTGTAGTTCTCCATTTAAAGGTCAGGGAGTCTGCGTGGAAAGAGAAGGAAGAGTTGACCTACACTGCCTCTCTGTAGGCACTTCTATTTCAGTCCATGAAGTCATAAAGACAAAAGGCTGTAGACAGGTGGGGGTTGGTCTCTTCTGCCAGGAAACTGCAGTCTCACAGTATTACCAAGGTTGGAAGAGACCTCATAGATCATCAAGTCCAAGCTGTTACCACAGAGCTCAAGGCTAGACCATGGCACCAAGTGCCACGTCCAATCCTGCCTTGAACAGCTCCAGGGACGGCGACTCCACCACCTCCCTGGGCAGCCCATTCCAGTAGCCAATGACTCTCTCAGTGAAGAACTTTCTCCTCACCTCGAGCCTAAATTTCCCCTGGCGCAGCCTGAGGCTGTGTCCTCTTGTTCTGGTGCTGGCTGCCTGAGAGAGGAGAGCAACCTTCTCCTGGATATAACCACCCCTCAGGTAGCTGTAGACAGCAATAAGGTCTGCCCTGAGCCTCCTCTTCTCCAGGCTAAACAATCCCAGCTCCCTCAGCCTCTCCTCGTAGGGCTGTGCTCGAGGCCTCTCACCAGCCTTGTTACCTTCAACAGAGCAACAGAACAAGGGGAGACAGTCTCAAGCTGTGCCAGGGGAGGTCTAGGCTGGATGCTAGGAGGAAGTTGTTGCCAGAGAGAGTGATTTGCATTGGAATGGGCTGCCCAAGGAGGTGGTGGAGTCACCATCCTTGGAGGTGTTCAAGCAAAGCCTGGATGGGGCACTTAGTACCATGGTGTAGTTGACTGGATAGGGCTGGGTGCTAGGTTGGACTGGATGACCTTGGAGGTCTCTCCCAAGCTGGTTGATTCTATGATTCCATAAGGAGCAGGGAGGGATAGAGTGAAGTTAAACTAAAGAATAAGGATACTGAACACAAGGTACTGTGGGAATACACTGCACCTAGTAAATAAAAGCCTGCTCTCTGTGGAGTACCCTCAAAATGGTATCTTCACCTTCCATTAACACAGGAACAACCAAATTAAAAATTACACCCACTGCTCTGAAGTTCATCCTTGTATTTTATCTCTAACCAGTAAACAATGAGTGTAAAAGGACATAAAAGCTTGCCACAGTGGAGAGTCCTACATTAAAGCCCTTAGTGAATTATATAATCAACCATGTTGGAAGAGACCTCCAAGATCATCCAGAGCCCAGAACTGGACACAGCACTCAAGGTGCTGTGGCCTGACCAGTGCTGAGTACAGGGGCAGAATAACCTCCTTCATCCTACTGGCCACACTGTACCTGATACAGGCCAGTATGCCATTGGCTTTCTTGGCCACCTGGGCACACTGCTGGCTCATCTTCAGCTACTATCTACCAGTACCCCTCAGGTCCCTTTTTGCCTGGCTGTTCTCAGCCACTCTGTCCCCAGCCTGTAGCACTGCTTGGGATTGTTGTGGCCAAAGTGCAGAACCCTGCACTTAGCCTTGTTCAATCTCCTCCCATTGGCCTCTGTCCACCCATCCAGCCTGTCCACGGCCCTCTGCAGGGCTCTCCTATCCTCCAACATTTCAGCATTTGCTCCTAGCTTGGTGTCAACTGCAAACTTACTGATGGAGACTCAATTCCCTGCTCCAGATCACCAATAAAGATATTGAACAGCACCAGGCCCAGCACTTAAAGAAAAGCTGGTTGCCTTCTTTAGTCACACTCATCAACACAAAATACCTGAGAAGAGCAGTCTTGTAAGCAACAGGGAGATTCCAAGTCCATGTGAAAACACTGTGTTCATGCTGAAGCAATGTTGTCCTAAGCAGCTTAGCTGGCAAGCATTTCACATAAATAGCAATTTATCATTAAAACTGAAGTAGAGAAAACTAAGGTTAAACAAAAAGCATTTTAGCTCTTATCAGGACAGCCAAACATATTTTTCATGCTGGAAAAACTTGTTTGGACATTGAGTAGCTGATGTATTTAGCTCTCATACTCACAGCGTATTGTGAATGCAGATAAATGTGATAAGTGAAGACACATCTGCTGAATAGGAACACAGTTTGTCATTTTTCTCCTGAGGTAATGACTACCTCCTCATCCTACTCTGCCCCAGCAGCATCTAGAAGACTTCTGCATTCGTATGCAAAGTGACAGAGCAAGTTGTTCTACTTATTTATTCTGGATTGGTAACACCGAGCCTGTCTGTTTAATGATGTATGGCCTTACCTTGGTGGTTGTTAATCTAATGATGGACTAACTCCCCAGAGGTTACAGACACCATTTTCTGTGTTTCTAGCTAGCAGCCAGCATCACAAATCACTGATGAATGTTTTGGGCTTCCCCCACCCCCACTCATCCAAGCTATGTGCACCTTTATATCAGTGTGAAATTACAACTACAGCTTGAAAAAGAGCAGTTTCCTGGCAAGGCATCTTTGATGTCTTATTTGTTTCATTCATCAATTAGATGACATTGAAAAGAAAGATAATGAATTCAGGAGAGCAACAAAATGCAGTCATGACTTCATGATGAGAAGAGATGCCATCCAGAGGCACCTGGACAGACTGGAGACATAGGCACAAGCTAACCTCGTGAGGTTCAACAATACCAAGTGCAGTGTCCTGTATCTGGGTTGGGGCAATCCCAAGCACAAATCCAGGCTGGGCAGTGACTGGATGGAGAACAGCTCTGAGGAGAGGGACTTGGGGGTGCTGGTGGACAAGAATAGAATTGAATAGAATAGAATCAACCAGGTTAAACACCTCCCTGGAGGTGTTTAAAGCCAGGCTGGATGAGGCCTTGAGCAACCTGCTCTAGTGGGAGGTGTCCCTGCCTATGGCGGGGGGTTGGAGCTGGATGATCCTTGAGGTCCCTTCCAATGCAAACCATTCTATGATTCTATGATTCTAGGTTGGGAGAGACCTCCAAGATCATCCAGTCCAATCTATCACCTAGCCCTATCCAGTCAACTTGACCATGGCACTAAGTGCCTCATCCAGTCTTTTCCTGAACACCTCCAGGGACAGTGACTCCACCACCTCCCCGTGCAGCCCATTCCAATGGCAAACAAGAGCCAGCAGTATGCACTTGCAGCCCAGAAAGCCAACCAGAGCCTGGGCTGCATCAGGAGAAGTGTGGCCATCAGGGCCAGGGAGATGATTCTCCCCCTCTACTCTGCTCTGCTGAGACCCCACCTGGAGTACTGAACACAAGGTACTGTGGGAATACACTGCACCTAGTAAATAAAAGCCTGCTCTCTGTGGAGTACCCTCAAAATGGTATCTTCACCTTCCATTAACACAGGAACAACCAAATTAAAAATTACACCCACTGCTCTGAAGTTCATCCTTGTATTTTATCTCTAACCAGTAAACAATGAGTTTAAAAGGCCATAAAAGCTTGCCACAGTGGAGAGTCCTACATTAAAGCCCTTAGTGAATTATATGAGTTTATAAAGTTTTGTTTATGGCTCTATTCATTAGTTCTTTTGGGTGAACATGTGTGTTTGGTATTTTTTCAGGAGATCTGGTGAAGAGAAGGTTTGAGTTTACACAAGATTTGGGAGATGATTTTTGAGATGAAGCACAAAAAATCCCACGCTGATATCTGCCCTGCTTCAATCAGGCTATAATCAGGCAGAGCTGCTCGGTTTAAGCATGTAAGTGGTGTCATCCTGTCATTAACTCACAACTTCTTGAGCCTTCCTGGGTTTGTTACAGTACAATGTAGAGATAACAAATACTGATTTTGTTGCTATATATGTGGCAGAATTGTGATATTATAATACTGAGAAGCAGCTGGGGTTGTTTAGCCTGGAGAAGAGGAGGCTCAGGGCAGACCTCATTGCTGTCTACAACTACCTGAAGGGAGGTCGTAGCCAGGTGGGGTTGGTCTCTTCTCCCAGACAACCAGCAACAGAACAAGGGGACACAGTCTCAAGTTGTGCCAGAGGAGGTCTAGGCTGGATGTTAGAAGGAAGTTGTTGGCAGAGAGAGTGATTGGCATTGGAATGGGCTGCCCAGGGAGGTGGTGGAGTCACTGTCCCTGGAGGTGTTCAAGCAAAGCCTGGCTGAGGCACTTAGTGCCATGGTCTGGTTGACTGGCTAGGGCTGGGTGCTAGGTTGGACTGGATGATCTTGGAGGTCTCTTCCAACCTGGTTGATTCTATTGTATTAATCATGAAAGTAAGATGCTCTCCCAAAAGAAGTACATTCATTCTGTCTGCAATGAGAAGCTGAGGAGGATTGATTTATCCTAAAGGTATTTTTTGTGATGTTTTGTCATTTATTTGTTTTCCCTTTGTTTTGTTTACTCATTTTGTTGTCGTTGTTTGCTGGGTTTAGACAGAAAAAGAGTTGCTTAGATAGAAAAAGAGCTGCTTAGATAAGCCCTTTTCCTGGGCCTTGGTAGAATTAAAGATTTCTGTTGAAAACTCATAGTATTTCCTCAACTCAGAATTGCACCTTCCAGAAGTTTAACTATTTGGCTAAAGACATTTCCTCTGTATTACTTGCATTATCCTTTTGCCATGATTTGAAAGTGAGTTTAATATTTTCCTTTGTCTAGTCCATTTGTGTTGTAACCTTTCTGTTCTGTAATAATTCAAGAGGTGTTAAAATACTATTTCAAACATATGTATCTAGTGTAGAGCAGGGTTGAATGTAGATTAAGATGCACAGAGTAAGTTTTATTTTAATTGCATTTTGTTCCAAGGGGGGGGGAGTTTGTTTGCATAGATTAAATAAGAACTGCAACAATGTTGTGTAAATCCTTCAGAAGTTTGCTGAAGACAGCAGTATACTCTGCAGTGTATTTCTCTTTTAATGTCTTAGAAAAGCACTTCAATTCTCATTCCCTAACAGCTTACTAGGGGAGCTCAGGAAAGGACAAGACAAGCAGAGGGAAGAACATGCAGAAAGCTAAGCAAACATGGTGAGCAATTTCAATTCACAGTACTGCAGTGCTGGTGTTCCTTATATTCTCACAACAAGCTCAGGCAAGGAAGGTTGTAAAACCACATCCTTCATAAGTGTCTTGGTTCTAGTTTAAACTTCCCAGAGACTCAAAATACAGCTACCAGAACCAATGAAATAATAAGATGCCTTCCATTCTCTCCACCCCCCTCCTCCCCCTTCTGGAAAGGAAGGGATTAGATGTAGAGAGGAAGAGGGTAAAACCCCACACCCAAATAAAGAGTATTGCTTCAATCTGGAAGTTAAAAAATAGAATAGAATCAACCAGGTTGGAAGAGACCTCCAAGATCATCCAGTCCAACCTAGCACCCAGCCCTATCCAGTCAACCAGACCATGGCACTAAGTGCCTCATCCAGGCTTTTCCTGAACACCCCCAGGGACGGTGACTCCACCACCTCCCTGGGCAGCCCATTCCAATGCCAATCACTCTCTCTGCCAACAACT
>WAAF01002594.1:0-25207 GCA_013400475.1 Tricholaema leucomelas | reverse complement strand
CCTTTTCCATGCCCTTGCCTGGCACTGAGGTCAGGCTGACAGCTCTGTAGTTTTCTGGCTCCTCTTTTCGACCCTTCTTGTGGATGGCATCACATTGGCAGCTTCCAGTCTTCAGGGACCTCTCCAGTGAGCCAGGACTGTTGATAAATGATGGAGAGTGGCTTGGCCAGCTCATCTGCTAACTCTCTCAGAACCCTAGGATGTATTCCATCTGGTCCCATGCACTTGTGAGGATCCAAGTGTCTCAGCAGGTCCCTTACCTCCTCCTCATGGATTAGAGGGGGACTATACTGGTCCCTGGCTCCACCTGCCACTTCAGGAGGCCAGTTGTCCTGGAGACAACCTGTCCCACTATTGAAGACTGAGGCAAAGAAGATGTTAAGCACCTCTGCCTTTTCCTCATCCTTTGTCACTATGTTCCCTTCTCTATCTAATAAGGACTGGATGTTGTCCTTGACCCCTCTCTTGCCATTGATGTAAAAGAAACAACTTTAACAATAAATAAAAGGTATTTAAGGTAGGGGAGTTACAAAGAGGTATAGGGAAGGGAAAACAAGATACAAATAGACATATATATCTTCAGATTGATGGCAATGGATAGAGGTAGAATCAGGAAGGTCTTGTCCACCATGTGGGAGGATGGCCACACGGTCAAAATGGGAGCTGCAGGAACAAAGAGGTGGTACAAGCAATGAGCCAGCAGTCTGCACTTGTAGCCCAGGATCTAGTTGGCTTTCTGGGCTATATCAGGAGAAGTGTGGCCAGCAGGACGAGGGAGGTGATTCTCCCCTTCTAATCTGCTCCACTACGACTCTACCTGGAGTACTGCGTCCAGCTCTGGAGCCTCCATTACAAGAGGGATGTGGAGATGCTGGAGTGTGTCCAGAGAAGGGCCACGAGGATCCTCAGAGGGCTGCAGCAGCTCTGCTGTGAGGACAGACTGAAGGAGTTGGGGCTGTTCAGCTGGGAGAAGAGGAGGCTCCCAGGTGACCTTCTTGTGGCCTTGCAGTATCTGAAGGGGACCTACAAAAAAGCTGGGGAGGGACTTTTCAGGATATCAGGGAGTGACAGGACTGGGGGGAATGGAGCAAAGCTGGAGATAGGTAGGTTCAGACTGGACATGAGGAACAAGTTGTTCATCATGTGAGTGGTGAGAGCCTGGACTGGGTTTCCGAGGGAGATGGTTGAGGCCCCATGCCTGGAGGTGTTTAAGGCCAGGCTGGCTGAGGCTGTGGCCAGCCTGCTCTAGGGTAGGGTGTCCCTGCCCATGGCAGGGGGGTTGGAACTGGCTGATTCTTGTGGTCCCTTCCAACCTTGACTGATTCTGTGATTCTGAGAGAAAGAAACATTAAGTTTCTCTGTTTTTAGAGGAGCCCTAGACAGGAGGTAGGAGTGGGCTAACTACTACACATAGGGTCAGGTTCAAGATTGGTAGATCTTGAGGAGTAGTCAGGAGGACCTGGGTTGAGGTTCAGATCCACCCCCACTCCAGAGGGTTAAGCCTTTACAATGAGTTTACTATAGCTTCTATTTCCCAAAGACTATTGGGACACTAGGTTCAGTCAGACAAGGCAGAAGAGGAGTGCATTATAATGGGATACAGTGCAGAGGTCCCTATCTCTCCCTAGGTGCACCCAGGTTTGTAGAGAACGTTTTATCCCTTATCAGGCAGCTACTGAACAAGTAGATCCTGGGTCTTTTTCCAGTTTCTGTAATAATCCCTTGGACCTACAATACCAGGAAAGTCTTTTTTTTTCCTTCCTGAAGTAAACACTCAGAAATCAATACCAGGTTTTGCAGCTCTTCAAATGAGATATAGTCTATCCCAATTCCCTTTAAAGAAAGGACTACTTAAACAACTTCTTTTCCGTCTCAAACCTAAGTATTTGCTCTGTGTAGTGCACTACATGGAAGAAAACTCCTGAGCACTGTTTAGTTTGAATACCTTGGAAAGGAAAACTTGCAATGTCACAGAATCACAGAATCAGTCAGGGCTGGAAGGGACCACAAGGATCATCTAGTTCCAACCCCCCTGCCATGGGCAGGGACACCCTACCCTAGAGCAGGCTGGACACAGCCTCAGCCAGCCTGGCCTTAAACACCTCCAGGAATGGGGCCTCAACCACCTCCCTGGGCAACCCATTCCAGCCTCTCACCACTGTCGTGCTCAACAACTTCCTCCTCACATCCACTCTGAATTTTCCCACCTCCAGCTTTGCTCCAGTCCTAGTCCTGTCATTCCCTGATAGCCTAGAAAGTGCCTCCCAAGCTTTTTTGTAGGCCTCCTTCAGATCCTGGAAGGCCACAAGAAGGTCACCTGGGAGCCTCCTCTTCTCCAGACTGAACAGCCCCAACTCTTTCAGTCTGTCCTCACAGCAGAGCTGCTCCAGCCCTCTGAGCATCCAATATGACTACAGCAAATTGATCTTCAAAAGTAGGATATAAATATTGAAATACTTCTCTGCAATACTAGCAACATGACCTCTACAGATTAATGTCTGTTGCAAACAACTCTATTTATGACTGACCCAATTACTTAAGAGCTCATTAATCTGAGCTCTAACTTGTTAGATGGAGAAGTTTAGAATTCTCTTTAGAGTCAGCTACTGATCTCTGTTATTTTGGACAAATATAATCAGACCTCCCCAGGGATCAATATTCAGCTGATTTAGATTTACAATTAGAGCAGAGCTTCTGTCAGTGCTGGAGAAGGTAAATGACAAACAAAGCACAGCAATGAAAAGCCCAAGAGCATTTGCAGTGCTTACTGCTGGAATTGTGTCACTCTCTGAATTCCCTCTGAGAAGACAAAGCTGCTGAAGTAAATGCCATCTCTTCCCAGCCTTAATCTACCTTAAATCTAAACCTTATTAAATATTTCAACTCAGAAGATGAACATGTGCTTGAAAAAGCCTCGAGGCATTTCTGTGAAACCTGTAAGCCTCCAAGCTTTCCTTTACTGTCACTCTAAAATCCACTCCAGAGAAATGACCACCTCATCCTCAATTGCTCATTCCCAAGCTTTGTCCAGGGCCCAGCCTGACCATATGTTGGCCCAGAAGCAGCCAGACTAAACTCATCCAATAAAGCAAACTAAGGTGTTGCACCTGTACAGTGCAGGTGAAAGCCTCTGCCTCACTATTGCCAGGCAGTCCAGAAACACTGCTGGTTTTCCTTTATTACTCACCACTGTCTCTTAACAGTAACCATCACTACACACATTGTCTTGGGAATAGTACCTCTCCTGCCATTTTCTCACAGCCACAGACTCTCCTCTCTGGAAATGTGAATCAGCTTTATCAAGCTTTCCTCCATCTCCAAGCCTACAGGAGGCAGCAGGCGCCTACCTTCAGTTGCAGAGATCAAGTTGTATTTCATGAAGGTCTACCTTCAGCTTTCCCTGGCTAACAATTCAAAGGAGAAGCCTCACTGGATGCTTTCTTCTGACTTACAGACATCAGCCCCAACATAAGCACAAGAATTAGCTAAGTTTTTAAAGGGATGGTAGAAACTTGCAATAATAAGTGATACCAAGGAAACCCTAGCCTTAAATGTCCCTATTTATTTCTCCTGGAGTAGAACATCAGACTGGATGGGTGGGCAGAGGCCAATGGGAGGAGATTTAACAAGGCCAAGTGCAGGGTTCTGCACTTTGGCCACAACAATCCCAAGCAACACTAGAGGCTGGAGACAGAGTGGCTGGAGAGCAGCCAGGCAGAAAGAGATCTGGGGGTGCTGGTAGATAGTAGCTGAACATGAGCCAGCAGTGTGGCCAGCAGAGCCAGTGGCATCCTGGCCTGGATCAGGAACAGTGTGGCTAGCAGGACAAGGGAGGTTATTCCTTTCCTGTACTCAGCACTGGTCAGGCCACACCTAGAGTCCTGTGTCCAGTTCTGGGCTCCTCAATTCAAGAAAGATGTTGAGATACTGGAATGTGTCCAGAGAAGGGCAACAAAGCTGGTGAGGGGCCTGGCACAAAGCCCTGTGAGAAGAGGCTGAGGGAGCTGGGGGTGTTTAGCCTGGAGAAGAGAAGGCTCAGGGCAGACCTCACTGCTGCCCCTACAACTACCTGAAAGGAGGCTGTAGCCAGGTGGGGGTTGGCCTCCTCTGCCAGGCAACCAGCAACAGAAGAAGGGGACACAGTCTCAAGTTGTGCTGGGGGAGGCCTAGGCTGGATGTTAGGAGGAAGTTGTTGGCAGAGAGAGTGATTGGCACTGGAGTGGGCTGCCCAAGGAGGTGGTGGAGTCACCGTCCCTGGAGGTGTTGAAGAAATGCCTGGATGAGGCACTTAGTGCCATGGTCTGGTTGATTGGACAGGGCTGGGTGGATAGTTTGTACTGGATGATCTTGGAGAGTCTCTTCTAACCTGGTTGATTCTGTGATTCTATTATCACAGTGGCCCAGAGCAGACCAAGGGGCTGAATACAGAATACAAGTTTCATACTTGAAAATGCTGTCAAAAACACGGGTGGTAAGGTGTTAAATGGCTAAGTACACTAAACATTCCCTGAAAAATAACCTCCAACTATTAATTGACATCCATTTAAAATAGAAAGATTTGTAAGATTATTATTTACAGCTTCCTCTTTGAGTCAGTTACATTGCAGATAGGGGGAAAGAATCTGGAAAGTGTTTTGTTCTGGAACTTTACAGTGAGGCATAAATTACTTTAATGACACTCATACAAATGTGTTTATCTTAGTTCTTAATGTTCTCATAATTTCTAAATAATCTTAACTAGCTCAAAATGTGTAGAGGAAACAACCTCAAAAAGCCTGTAATGAAGGTCCTCTCACAAGGACCCTGCACAAAGGCCTCTGAAGTTCTGTGCTAAAGCACTAACCTGATTCTGTCAGATGCCTGTAACTTCATCTGACAGCCATAATGTTCCTACTTTCATAGAATCATAGAATCAACCAGGTTGGAAAAGACCTCCAAGATCATCCAGCCTAACCTATCACCCAGCCCTGGCCAATCAACTTAGACCATGGCACTAAGTGCCCCATCCAGGCTTCGCTTCACCACCTCCAGGGACAGTGACTCCACCACCTCCCTGGGCAGCCCATTCCAATGCAAATCACTCTCTCTGGCAAGAACTTCTTCCTAACATCCAGTATATACCTCCCCCAGCACAACTTGAGACTGTGTCCCCTTGTTCTGTTGCTGCTTGCCTGAGAGAAGAGACCAACCCCCATCTGGATGCAACCTCCCTTCAGGTAGTTGCAGGCAGCAATGAGATCTGCCCTGGGCCTCCTCTTCTCCAGGTTGCACACCCCGAGCTCCCTCAGCCTCCCCTCACAGGGTTTGTGTTCTAGGCCTCTCACCAGCTTTGTCACACTTCTCTGGACACCTTCCTCTCTTGAATTGAGGAGCCCAGAACTGGACACAGGACTCAAGGTTTGTCTTGATTCAGGACAGCATTGCTCCAGCGGATAGAATAAATGAATGACAAAGCATTGTAACAAGTAGCAGTTCAAAACACTTCCAAAAACTTGCTGCAAAGGTAATTAATATATCAAGCTAAAGGTATGAAATAAATCAGTGTATATTTAGTCACATCTCTTTGAAAGCCAGCCTTACATAATGCTGGGCTGTTGCAAGCTCCTTACAAGCAGTGACATTTTAAGAAAAGTACTGACTTTTTCTCTTTCCATTTACCCTGCAGAATGCTGACTTCTCCCCTTGCCCTTTTCAAGCAGGTTGGCATTAATAAAATAAAGGGAAACAGTGAAAAATGCACAATAGGAAGAAGAATTTGTAAAACTTAGCTCATAAAAAAACCCTACCACGTGAGGCATAGGTCCTGATGTGCACTTTCTGATGTTCCTTGATGAGTTGCTGTACTGTATATTTCTGACCCCAGTGCAAGGTGGAAATCTGGCACTAATAATTTGAGAATGCACTAGAATCTGGATACAACTTGGTTTAATCTCATCTCTTCAGCAGTGTTCACCATAGATACCCTGGTGGTAGGAAAAGTGTCATCGAATCATAGAATGGTTTAGGTTGGAAGGGACCTCAAGGACCATCCAGCTCCAACCCCCTGCCACAGGCAGGGACACCTCCCACTAGAGCAGGCTGCTCAAGGCCTCATCCAGCCTGGCCTTAAACACCTCCAGGGAGGAAGCATCCACAACCTCCCTGGGCAACCTGTGCCAGTGTCTTACCACCCTCACTGTAAAGAACTTCCTCCTAACATCCAGTCTAAATCTCCCTTCTTGCAGTTTAAACCCATTCCCCCTCATCCTGACATTACCAGACATTGTCAATAGTCCCTCCCCAGCCTTCCTGTAGGCTCCCTTCAGATACTGGAAAGCCACTATAAGGTCTCCTTGAAGCCTTCTCTTCTCCAGGCTGAAGAGCCCCAACTCTCTCAGCCTGTCATGGAAGACTGCACTCCTTATATTCTTCTACATTATGCTGGACAGGGGTAAATACCTTCCTGTAAAGTCACCATTGATGTCTGTTTTTATTTCTTTGGGCTTCCTAGTTTATTATCTGAAATTATCTGCTGGAGATTGCACAGTCCTAATGCCACCAGCAAACACAGCTTGAACAAAGATACATGGAATCATAGAATCAACCAGGTTGGAAGAGACCTCCAAGATCATCCAGTCCGACCTAGCACCCAGCTCTATCCAATCAACATGTAGAATGAACTGTGAATGCTGAAGCTGGGAGGATCAAGGTCACTGCTAAATCTTGTGTACCACATTATGGGTGTAGAAAGTGAAATGTTGCTTGTTCATGAAGGAACAGATAGTTCAGGTGACCCTAAACTCACCAATGAGGTCTTCTATTCTATACAGGTTGTATTCAGTATAAAGATGAGGTATCACAAGGGTCACAAAGTTTCTTGTCCTTCTTTCTGTTGTTCAGTGGCCAGAGTCCAAGGAGGAGTTTGTTTGTTCTGTCTTTGGTCCCAATCCACACGTTCCTGAATCCATTTCTTGAACCCAGCTCCCAAATCCTATTCCTATCTGCCACTGAGTCCAGTCTGGAGCTGCTATCATAGTGTCAGTGGTGACAGTGACTAACTACTATCATGTAGCTAGGCTCAACATTGCTTTTGATTGTATTTGTATATATTTCCTTTTATTGTTATCACTTTAATTAAAATAGCTTTAGTTCTCTTAACCATCAGTCTCTTTCTCTTAATTCCTTTGTCTTCCCCATTAGGAAAGGAAAATGGTTAATGGAGAGCATCTGTCACACACCGAGGGGCATTGCCAGCCCTAGTCCTTGACAGAAAGGTTTCTTGCATCTAACTGTTTACTTTCCTGTAGTTGAAAAGGAGTTGTGAGTTGCTAGAGGTAGTTGAGAGACTACTGTCCAGGGTGCTAGTGCTTATGTGCCTTATGATGCACCTGGAAAGCATCATAAGGAATTTGCAAGGAATTAATGCAGTGGCATTAGTCTCACTGCTACTGGCCATAATGGGACAAGACCATGTGCAGTTATCAGAACTCTGGCAATTTAGGAAGTGTAGTAGACAAGGAGCACACCATGAAGTGCAGGCATTAATAGTCTGGAGGCTTCAGACAATATGAGCACAGCAATGATATAAGTAACTTTCCTATTCAGCTGAAAATAGCTATTCCTTCAACACCTTGAGAAAACCATCCCTTTTACTGGTCTAGATTTGCACATGACTTGGTGATGCATTAATTTGCTCTAGGCCTAGTACTGCTGGTGCTTCCACAACTGCTAGATGCTGAGAATGACAACTAATACTTCTTTACAATTATGACTTAATGCAAAGAAGTCTCTAAGCCATTGGCCACATAAGCAGTTCAGTGTGTTCCTATAGGAATATTGTGAAATACAGGTGATGGAACTTCTGGAGACAATCAATAAGTGCTTCCCTGCTTGAGCAGGTTAGTTGGAGATTAAGACCTCCATAAATTACTTCCAAGCCCAACCATTCCCATTCAGTGATTCACTGAAGTGTAGGTTATTGAACAAGTGGAATCCAAAATTAATGACAAATAGATAACTGCAGTTCTGAAACAAGATGTTCTCATTCAATGCACACTTTGTGAATGCTAACAATTTTAGACTTTAAACAACCTCCAGACGTAGTGTGCTGGTGAAATGTAGGGCTGTGTTGAAAGACAGAAATATCATTACAAGTTCAGTTCAGGAGTTGATCTCTTGGAGGGTGGGAGAGCCCTGCAGAGGGACCTTGACAGGCTGGATGGGTGGGCAGAGGCCAATGAGAGGAGATTTAACAAGGCCAAGTGCAGGGTTGTACACTTTGGCCACAACAACCCCAAGCAGCACTACAGGCTGGGGACAGAGTGGCTGGAGAGCAGCCAGGCAGAAAGGGACCAGGGATACTGGTAGATAGTAGCTGAAGATGAGCCAGCAGTGTGCTCAGGTGGCCAGGAGAGCCAATGGCATCCTGGCCTGGATCAGGAACAGTGTGGCCAGTAGGACAAGGGAGGTTATTCTGCCCCTGTACTCAGCACTGGTCAGGCCACACCTTGAGTGCTACGTCCAGTTCTGGGCTCCTCAATTCAAGAGAGACATTGAGATACTGGAAGGTGTCCAGAGAAGGGCAAAGATGCTGAGGACGAGGGGCCAGGAGCACAGCCCTGTGAGGAGAGGCTGAGGGAGCTGGGGGTGTTTAGCCTGGAGAAGAGGAGGCTCAGGGCAGACCTCATTGCTGTCTACAACTACCTGAAGGGAGTCTGTAGCCAGGTGGAGATTGGTCTCTACTCCCAGGCAACCAACAACAGAACAAGGGGACACAGTCTCAAATTGTGCCAGGGGAAGTCTAGGCTGGATGTTAGGAGGAAGTTCTTCCCAGAGAGAGTGATTGGCATTGGAATGGGCTGCCCAGGGAGGTGGTGGAGTCACCATCCATGGAGGTGTTCAAAAAAAGCTTGCCTGAGGCACTTAGTGCCATGGTCTGGTTGATTGGGCAGGGCTGGGTGCTAGGTTGAACTGAATGATCTTGGAAGTCTCTTCCAACCTGCTTGATTCTATGATTCTATGAGTTTAGAGGTAGACCTGCACTAGTATAAATCATGTCATTTGACTTAATTATACAGAATGAGTGCATGCTGTTATTATCTGATTATTAACCCCCACATGAGCTATTTACATCTCAGTCTTGAGTAATCAGCATTATGATTACCTGCCTGTTGTGCTAATAATGAAGTAGAAAAGCCAGCAACAAAATAATGTGATTTTTAATATTCATTTTTTGGTCAGATTCAATGAGCATAGAGTCTAATAATATGTCTAGCACATAATGCAATTAAGATTAATTTTTAAGAAGCTTTTTTTTTCTATCACTTAGTGGTAATTAATTTTTTTTTATTTGATCAGGGAGAAGCTAAATTGTTTAGAAGAAAAATATGCTAAAGTGTTTGATTATAACACATAAGACTTCATGCATTGGGTGTTGTGTCCATTTCTGGGCTTCTCAGTTCAAGAGAGATGTTGAGATAATGGAACATGTTCAGAGCAGGGCAAAAAGGCTTGTGAGGGGCCTGGAGCACAGCCCTGTGAGGAGAGGCTGAGGGAGCTGGGGGTGTGCAGCCTGGAGAAGAGGAGGCTCAGGGGTGACCTCATTGCTGTCTGCAACTACTTGAAGGGAGTTTGTAGCCAGGTGGGGGTTGGTCTCTTCTGCCAGGCAAGCAGCAACAGAACAAGGGGACACAGTCTCAAGTTGTGCTGGGGGAGGTCTAGGCTGGATGTTAGGAGGAAGTTGTTGGCAGAGAGAGTGATTGGCACTGGAGTGGGCTGCCCAGGGAGGTGGTGGAGTTGCCATTCCTGGAGGTGTTCAAGCAAAGCCTGGCTGAGGCACTTAGTGCCATGGTCTGGTTGATTGGCCAGCACTGGATGACAGGTTGGACTGGATGACCTTGGAGGTCTCTTCCAACCTGGTTGATTCTATGATATGCCAGAAGAGGAAGAGATGTCTTACATACTAACCACATTTATGCCAGTATTCACACATGTAGTCTACTCAGCAGATGCTCACTGATGTAAAGTGTCACCCTTCCATTTCCATTGGTGGCACTGCAGCAGTTTGCACCAACTGATGAGTAGCATCAGGAGAATTTATTTGAAAATCAATGAGCTTATTCATCACCAGATATTTCCCAGACACCTAAATTATGGTTGTCCAATGTTTATTCATATAAGGAAGATGCTTTCAGCTTCATAGCAGAATAACATCACCTAGGGCAGAGTTATGTCCAAAGGGAAATGACAAAAGTTTGCTGACTGTGAGCACTGGGAATCAGATTCAACAATGCTCTAAGAATATACTGCAAAGTACTAAGACAGCAAATATGTTAGTGTACAGCATATGGCCCTGATCCTGAAATAGTGAAGTATGAGCTCATTTTCACTTGAGTAGTCCTTTGGGATTAACTTCATACATTCAGCTGGAATTCTGCAGCTGGTGTGTGCTTTGGAGGATTACTTGTAAGTGTTCCTTTTGCCAGCACATCAAACCACTGCTCTATCTCCTAATTTTTTTGCCATTACACCCAAATTAAGTATTTTTTGCTGTAGCTCTTTGGTATTTCCATCTCTCAGTGGTGACATCATAATACACATATGATATCCCACAGAGGATAAAGAGACTGAGTGTAGGAAACAGTTGTCCTTGGAAGAACAGTCCTTTTCCACCAAGAAGCCACTCTGCCCCAAGTCTACATTCTAAGAATTTACTACAGTCTTGCAAAGTAATTTTTAATGTACATTGCTCTTCTGATTATTCAACTTAGTCTGAATCAGTTCTTAAACCACATCTCATATTTTTCTTTTGGTGTTTTGGATATATTTACATTGCTTGATTAAATTTGTGTTTAAAATCCCTCTTTGCTTTTCATTAGTTCACACTCACAATCTATGGTAGAAGATCAATGATAATAATTCACAGGTATTTATGTAGAGGGGGAATAAAATCAAACCTAAATGATTGCAGATGACACCAAGCTAAGAGCAAGTGCGGATCTGTTGGAGGGTAGGAGAGCCCTGCAGAGGGATCTTGCCAGGCTGGGTGGGTGGGCAGAGGCCAATGGGGTGAAATTTAACAAGGCCAAGTGCAGGGTTCTATACTTTGGCCACAACAATCCCAAGCAACACTACAGGCTGGGGTCAGAGTGGCTCGAGAGCAGCCAGGCAGAGAGAGACCCAGGTGTGCTGGTAGATAGTAGCTGAACCCGAGCCAGCAGCGTGCCCAGGTGGCCAGGACAGCCTCAGGACATCCTGACCAGGATCAGGGGAGCAGTGTGGCCAGCATGACAAGGAAGGTTATTCTGCCCCTGTACTCAACACCTTGAGTGCTGTGCCCAGTTCTGGGTTCCTCAATTCACGAGAGATGTTGAGACACTGGAATGTGTCAGAGAAGGGCAACAAAGCTGGTGAGGGGCTGAGGGTTCTGAGGGTGTTTAGCCTGGAGAAGAGGAGGCTCAGGGCAGACCTCATTGCTGTCTACAACTACCTGAAGGGAGGTTGTAGCCAGGTGGGGTTGGTTTCTTCTCCCAGGCAAGCAGCAACAGAACAAGGGGACACAGTCTCAAGTTGTGTTGGGGGAGGTCTAGGCTGGATGTTAGGAGGAAGTTGTTGCCAGAGAGAGTGATTGGCATTGGAATGGGCTGCCCAGGGAGGTGGTGGAGTTGCCATCCATGGAGGTGTTGAATGAAAGCCTGGCTGAGGCACTTAGTGCTATGGTTTAGTTGACTGGCTAGGGCTGGGTGCTGGGTTGGACTGGATGATCTTGGAGGTCTCTTCCAACCTGGTTGATTCTACGGTTCTATGATTCTACATATCCATAGGTCTGGAGGAGACAGAATGTGTGCCCTGTAGTGAGTCCGCTGAACCGCCCTGCTGCAGTTAGTGTATGGAATTCACTTGGGCTTTGCTCCAGCAGCCAGAAAGCAGCTCTGCTGTAAGTACTGTATTTCATGCAGAAATAAGTACAACATTTTCTCATTACTGCAAGATTATTCAGGTCTCTTCCAACCTGTTTGGTTGTATGATTCTATGATTTTATGATTGATGACATTGTCTTTCTTATGATGAAAAAAGTCAGCATCTTCTCTGTTTCATTAGAAGAACAACTTCGTGAAGGGTAGAAGTAAGTGGGGAGCTAAGCTGTCCATGGATATGAAAGATTTAGTATTCCTATTGGATTTTGACTCTTTCCCCTTTGAAATGTTGATTGCTTGTGATCACTTTGCAAATTTGCATTCAAACATCTCTTTCATCAGCTTTCTGATGCTACACAGAGCGCTCAGAAAGGCCAATAACAATTCTCCTCTGAGGCTTTTCTCATCCAGTTTTGTTCTTTTGTGTAATTGCATTTGTGTATTAAAGGTTACTATGTTTTATTTCTCTACTGATAGACATTTGGAGGTGCTTTTGTTTTCTGATGCAGAACAGTACTGCAGGCTTCAGCTCTGCAGTAAATTGCATAATTAGTCCATTGTAATTACAGTAGGGCTGGTAAGGCCCATCCAGAGGTTACTGAATTGTTGAGGCTAAGGGAAGAAACAGATTTTGTGTACATTAAGGAATATGCAACACCAGCATATTATAAAGTCCTAGGATGCTTCAAATGCTCATGTATATGTAACTTCAGAGATGTCAGTAATTCACTGACAGTAATAGAACTACTCATGCCCACTTCAGATTAAGTGTTTGCTCATCCAGGTATGAAAGTTTATGTCCTCAGCCACAGTACAGTTCCTTGGAGGAATATTTTGACTTGCCTTTTATTCTCCCTGTGGAGTGAATCTTGCCTCATATTTGAAGAACTGTATCTCTAAATAAAAGGGAGCTGTGTCTTGTGTTTTCAGTGTGGGCATGGTTTACAATCAGGCTATTTTAAACTTTCTGTTAGTTTGGGGTTTTTTAAGCAAAGTAGAGATGCTTCTGCTCAGTGAAGAAAAAAGTCTGGTGTTTTGCTTTGCTCTAAAGATAGGCTTAAAGGAGGTCATTCCTCATGCTGGTGGAAAGTTGAATGAGAAGAAATGTATAGAGTAAAATCTCAATTCAAGAGAGATGTTGAGGTGCTGGAAGGTGTCCAGAGAATGGTGACAAAGTTGGTGAAAGGCCTGGAACACAAACCCTATGAGGAGAGCCTGAGGGAGCTAGGGTTGTTTAGCCTGGAGAAGAGGAGGCTCAGGGCAGACCTCATTGCTGTCTACAACTACCTGAAGGGAGGCTGTAGCCAGGTGGGGTTGGTCTCTTCTGCCAGGCAACCAGCAATAGAACAAGGGGACACAGTCTCAAGTTGTGCCGAGGGAAAGTATGGATGTTAGGAGGAAGTTCTTCCCAGAGAGAGTGATTGGCATTGGAATGGGCTGCCCAGGGAGGTGGTGGAGTCACCGTCCCTGGGGGTGTTCAAGAAAAGCCTGGATGAGGCACTTAGTGCCATGGTCTGGTTGACTGGGTGGGGCTGGGTGATAGGTTGGCCTGGATGATCTTGGAGGTCTCTTCCAACCTGCTTGATTCTGTGATTCTATGATTTCATAATAATAGCTTTAATTTCTTAAAGGTTTTCTTCTGTAATATTGTTCAAGCTTAAAACGTTTGCAGAAAAGATAATACTCCACCAAAACTTCAATAGATTGAAATGAAGATTATCTTTTGGGTTTTTTTTCTTAAATATAGCTCTGTCAGCTAAATATAGTTCAGATTTTTTACATTTTATAGACCTTGTGAGTTCCCTGCAGGCACATTGTCTCTCTTCAGTGATTTATACAGTTTAAATTATAGGGGCTGATAAGCACTTGCTGTTCAATAGTGTAGTTAATGCTCAGCCCCCTGGGTAACAGAGCAGTGAAGCATTTACTACTCAGTGGTAGTTCTGCAACAATCAGCAGCATTGTGGCTCTATCACAGTGAATTTACATCAGCACACTTCATCCTCAGGGAGCTGAACATTCACTCAGCACAGCCTAGGGAAAACAATTAGAAGGGACATTTTCTAGTCTTTTTTTGGGTGGCACAGCAGGAGAAGTTTGTTACTGTAACCAGATCAGAAACAGAAATCACAGATGGTGCAACATGAAAATAACCCAATCTTTATGGTCTCTTTTTGCTCCTCTAGAGTTAATTGTATTTTTAATTACTTGGACTAGAAAGCTAAAAAGTCACTGTGACTAAAAAATCACAGTATTGGTAGACCCACTCCAGTTCTGAGCAGATGCTAGAGGCTCTGAGGGGGCTCTGAGCCCTTCACTCCCATGCTTAGGAGGGGTCTACTCTATCACACGAGTAAACTACAGGCACTGTGGCTATATAACACTTCTATCCCTGTGACTGCAGTGAGAAAACAGCAGAGGCTGCATTCTCCAAGCAATAATAGCTTTTCTCTCGCAAGATATTCTTCTTCAATAGGCCTGAAAGCATTTTATAAAGGAAGCTGATATCATCTTCATGTGAAAAATGGTTGAACCAGTGCATAAAGAGGCCCTAGGAGTGGCCACAGTCCTTAAGCAAGAGTGTGACAGCTGAAAAATACAGCTGAGGTTCCCAGAATGTCTTGCTTAATGATTTAACTATTGCAGTCAACACTGTGCTCTCTCTGAAATGCACCTGGAAGCCTCAGGCTGCAGCAAGAATAAGAACTGACAAAGTTAATTCTTCTTTTGTATGACTTAAAAGATGAGGCAGAGTAAGATATAAAAGATGCAGCTGAGGAATCTACAGAAGGCAAGATGAACTTCAGCCGAGAAAACACAATGGGAAAGTGTGAAGTAGGATTTGTTTAAGTACTCCATCCCCACATGCTGTTGCCATTGTGAGAAAAGATGATTGTGGTGAACCAGTGAGACATAACTCCACTTTCAGCCAGGAGGAAAGGGACCTTTGGATACTGAATGATAGTAGCTGAAGATGAGCTGTCAGTGTGCCCAGGTGGCCAAGAGAGCCAATGGCATCCTGGCCTGCATCAGGAATGGTGTGGCCAGTAGGATGAGGGAGGTGATTCTTGCCCTGGACTCAACGCTGGTCAGGCCACATCTTGAGTACTGTGTCCAGTTCTGGGCTCCTCAATTCAAGAGAGATGTTGAGGTGCTGGAATGTGTCCAGAGAAGGGCAACAAAGCTGGTGAGGGGCCTGGAGCAGAGCCCTGTGAGGAGAGGCTGAGGGAGCTGGGGGTGTTTTGCCTGGAGAAGAGGAGACTCAGGGCAGACCTCGTTGCTGTCTACAACTACCTGAAGGGAGGCTGTAGCCAGGTGGGGGTTGGTCTTTTCTGCCAGGCAACCAGCAACAGGACAAGGGGACACAGTCTCAAGTTGTGCCAGGGGAAGTCTCGGCTGGATGTTAGGAGTTGTTGGCAGAGAGAGTGATTGGCATTGGAATGGGCTGCCCAGGGAGGTGGTGGAGTCACTGTCCCTGGAGGTGTTCAAGAAAAGCCTGGATGAGGCACTTAGTGCCATGGTCTAGTTGACTGGATAGGGCTGGGTGCTAGGTTGGACTGGATGAGCTTGGAGGCCTCTTCCAACCTGGTTGATTCTATGATTCTATGTAATGACCCTTAAACCTACACTGCATTTTTAAGCCTGACTGGTCACACAGCAAACATAAACATAAGTGTAGTTAAGTACACCTCTCAGGGCCCTCAGATCTCCACATCTGTATGTTTGGTGGCATATTACCACACCAGACTGCCTGAACAGGTGTTTGAGCTGCGAGGGCAAGTCAGGTTTCCAGAAGACTCTTGAGTTATGCTGTGTGCTTGCCTGTCTGCCACACTGTGAAAATAACATAAGGACAATGTGAAGAGCCTTAGAAAAGCTAATTCTGACAGGCAAGTGGAGAAGATTGAGGGGAACAAAAAGGAAGATAATTTGCGTTGAAGTCATGTAGACAGAGCTGCTGACATGCCCTGGCAGTGGTGAGAATGTAACGCTAGCCTGCGGATCTGCATGATTAAAAAGCAGCTTGGTGGCATTAGAATTAGCACAGGTTTGGTATTGACATAAAAATTAGTCACAGAGCTTTCAATGAACAGGAATCTGATGAATAATGTGGTGGGAAAATGGGCAGAATGTAAACAAAATTAATAACTGATTGGACGATAATCATGATGTGATCCCGGATGAACCATTCAAGTTAGCCCTATAGGGTGAGGATCAGTGCTGGGCCCAGTCCTGTTCAACATCTTTATTGATGATCTGGACCAAGGGATTGAGTCCAGCTGCAGTAAGTTTGTAGATGACACCAATCTAGGAGCAGGTGTGGATCTGCTGGAGGGGAGCAGAGCCCTGCAGAGGGACCTGGACAGGCTGGATGGGTGGGCAGAGGCCAATGAGAGGAGATTGAACAAGGCCAAGTGCAGGGTTCTGCACTTGGATTACGACAACCCCAAGCAGTGCTACAGGCTGGGGACAGAGTGGCTGGAGAGCAGCCAGGCAGAAAGGGACCTGGGGGTACTGGTAGAGAGTAGGCTGAAGATGAGCCAGCAGTGTGCCCAGGTGGGCAAGAGAGTGTGCCCAGGTAGCCAACAGAGCCAATGGCATCCTGGCCTGGATCAGGAACAGTGTGGCTAGTCAGATGAGGGAGGTTATTCTGCCCCTGTACTCAACACTGTTCAGGCCACAGCTTGAGTGCTGTGTCCAGTTCTGGGCTCCTCAATTCAAGAGAGATGTTGAGGTGCTGGAATGTGTCCAGAGAAGGGCAACAAAGCTGGTGAGGGGCCTGGAACACAAACCCTATGAGGAGAGGCTGAGGGAGCTGGGGGTGTTTAGTCTGGAGAAGAGAAGGCTCAGGGCAGACCTCATTGCTGTCTACAACTACCTGAAGGAGGTTGTGGCCACGTGGGGGTTGGTCATTTCTCCCAGGCAACCAGCAATAGAACAAGGGGACACAGTCTCAAGCTGTGCCAGGGGAGTTCCAGGATGGATGTCAGGAGGAAGTTGTTGGCAGAGAGAGTGATTGGCATTGGAATGGGCTGCCCAGGGAGGTGGTGGAGTTGCTGTCCGTGGAGGTGTTGAAGAAAAGCCTGGATGAGGCACTTAGTGCCATGGTCTAGTTGACTGGATAGGGCTGGGTGCTAGGTTGGACTGGTCTCTTCCAACCTGGTTGATTCTATGATCCTATGATTCTATGATTCTATGAAATGGGCATACAACTGGTCCTTGCAGTCAGCAGGCAAGAGCATCATTCTCCCACTCCCTGCCTGCATCTGACCTTAAAATGTGGACACTTGCTTTAATGAAATGAGGAGGACTACTTATGTAAAGTCTACAGACCTGACAGAGACAAATCTTTTCCAGCAAAAGTGTTGTCTGTTAGGTCACTCAGGTCAAGAAAATTAAAGTCACATTCCAGTTCGAAAAGAAACTCTGAGTTTAAAACTATTAAATGGGAAGAGAAAAATAACCATTCAGAGAAAATAACTATGCATAAAATCAAAGAGAAAGATGAAAAGGCCACATTTTAGACCCAGAGAGAAGATCAATGGACACTTAACTAATAGCAAACCAGCTTACTGTGAGGCAGGTTTGTCATTTCAGCACCTTTAGGGTTCAGGTAACTGACCCATTCCTTCACCTAAAGCTAAAAGGTAGGTCTCCTGGGGACAATGGTGGTCATCTTTGAATAATTTCTGTGGGAATATCAGAAGGAAGTTGAGAATAATGAAGGACTCATTAGGTTGGGATTCAGAATCTGTGCTTCCAGAAATAGGAGAAGAGCAGCTGTGGAAGATACAGTATTTTATGTAAGTCTCAGTGCACATGTATGCAATACAAAGAATCTTTGGTGTTGTCTTTATCCCCTTCCCTGCACCACAGTACGCCTAAGGCAACAGCAGTGAGCTGAGGCATGATGTGGAGTTACACAATGCAAATAAAAGCCAAGGGTGCCACACAGGGCACCTAATATAAGTGAAAATGTTTATGATTGAAAGAGCAGATGTCTTCAACTGCTAGGAAAAGAATATTTCTTTAACTTTGCCCCCGAGAAGTGACTGATTCAATCAGAATGGCACTACACCAGACCACTTTTATAGGCTCCTTCAAGAGCAGAATCACATGTGCAAATAATTTTTGGATAATGTGCTGTAAAATACATTCCCTCAAATAATCCCATGCTGGCAGACATTGAGCTAGACACTTTAATAAGACTTCTATCCCTAATTTCTGGCTGTCCATGATTCTTTAAGATGAAACTACATAATTTTATGTTCTCCATAACTTTTGAGTCATCCAATATCTTCCGATTTACAGCTTGACCAGTGCATAAAAAACGCCAGGTTGCCTGAGGAAGAAAGACACCCTAAGCATAGAGGCAGCTTTCTGATAAAACATTGCCAATGCCAGACTCACAGTCATAAAATCACAGAATGATAGAATCAGCCAGGCTGGAAGAGACCTCCAAGATCATCCAGTCCAACCTAGCACCCAGCCCTAGCCAATCAACCAGACCATGGCACTAAGTGCCTTATCCAAGCATTTCCTGAACACCGCCAGGGACGCTGACTCCACCACCTCCCTGGGCAGCCCATTCCAATGCCAATCACTCTCTCTGGCAACAACTTCCTCCTAACATCCAGCCTAGACCTCCCCCAGCACAACTTGAGACTGTGTCCTGTGTCCCCTTGTCCTGTTGTTGGTTGCCTGGGAGAAGAGATCAACCCCACCTGGCTACAACCTCCCTTCAGGTAGTTGTAGACAGCAATGAGGTCACCCTCGAGCCTCCTCTTCTCTTACAAGAATGCTAACATAGATAAGAGAGTCTCTCTCTGGGCTCTGGCTCTGGCTGCAGGCACTTCTCTCCCTAACTTGCTAACTAATCCCTCTGCTTCCTAACCCCCCTGACACTCCAAACTACCTTAAACTTAAGGCAAAGTCTGGGGTGAAGTAGAGGAGTGGGAGGAAGGTAGAAGGGTGGTTGGGAGCCCCTCCTGGGGACTCTGGTTTCTGGGAGGGCTGTTGTGTTTCTGCATTACTTTTTAACTTATATGTATTGTAAATCTCTGCTTGCATATTGTGCTAAGCTGTAAATATAAAGCTGTATCCAATTTCCAGAGCCATTGAGCCCAGTCTGGATGATTTTACTTAAGGGTGTGTGTGTGTGTGTGTGTGTGTGGCAGGTGACACCCAAACCATCACATCAATAGAAGAGCTTTGTTTGGGAAGATGTCTTTTAACAAGAAGCTGACAAGTAAGCCAGTTGACTTCTGTTAGTGAACAGCACACTCAAAGGAATTGATGTGAAATGTTAATAGGTGAACTAATTATAAATGGAAATCTCTGCAATTATACCTGTCATACCAAAAATGCCAAGAGAAATGTGTCCCCCCCCATCAAAAATAGAATACAGTAGAATAGAATGGAGTAGAATAGAATAGAATAGAATAGAATAGAATAGAATAGAATAGAATCAACCAGGTTGGAAGAGACCTCCAAGATCATCCAGTCCAACCTAGCACCCAGCCCTATCCAGTCAACTAGACCATGGCACTAAGTGCCTCATCCAGTCACGCTGAAGACTGCACTTTCTAAATGACAGCAAAGAAGGACATGAATTACATTTAAACAGACATTCCTACCCAGAATTTTTGACAGATGGGGAGTGGGGAAGCAGGGAGAGAGAATAGGAAAGCAAATAATGCATTTATTTCTAAGAATTCTGAATGTGATGTCATTTTCTAGTTTCTAGTGTGGAGACTCATCATCAACCTCTAAATCATAGTTGGTTGTAAATCAGTTTTCATACCAGAGGTAATCTTTTGTTAGAGCTCTTGTTTGAATAACTGAAAGTAATTTCTATATTCAGGACACAATTGTATCACCTGGCATCTGTTCAGGAAGATTGGGAAAGAGTGGCTGGAGAGCAGCCAGGAGGAAAGAGATCTGGGGGTGCTGGTAGATAGTAGCTGAACATGAGCCAGCAGTGTGCCCAGGTGGCCAAGAGAGCCAATGGCATCCTGGCCTGGATCAGGAACAGTGTGGCCAGCAGGACGGGGGAGGTTATTCTGCCCCTGTACTCAACACTGGTCAGGCCACACCTTGAGTACTGTGTCCAGTTCTGGGCTCCTCAACTCAAGAGAGATGTTGAAGTGCTGGAACACGTCCAGAGAAGGGCAACAAAGCTGGTGAGGGGCCTGGAACACAAACCCTGTGAGGAGAGGCAGAGGGAGCTGGGGGTGTTTTGCCTGGAGAAGAGGAGGCTCAGGGGTGACCTCATTGCTGTCTACAACTACCTGAAGGGAGGTTGTAGCCAGGTGGAGTTGCTGTCTTCTGCCAGACAACTAGCAATAGGACAAGGGGACACAGCCTGAAGTTGTGCAGGGGAAAGTATAGGCTGGATGTTAGGAGGAAGTTCTTGACAGAGAGAGTGATTGGCATTGGAATGGGCTGCCCAGGGAGGTGGTGGAGTCACTGTCCCTGGGGGTGTTCAGGAAAAGCCTGGATGAGGCATTTAGTGCTATGGTCTGGTTGACTGGATAGGGCTGGGTGCTAGGTTGGACTGGATGATCTTGGAGGTCTCTTCCAACCTGATTGATTCTATTCTAATGTTTCACTCTGAATGCTTCACTTATGAAGCAGATACTTTCAGTCACTTTTTGTGTATCATGTAGATTGATTTTTCTATCAGTAAAAACTTGCCAGGTCTGCCTCAATAGTATGGTTAAACTTGAAGCAGGATAATTAACATATATATATGATAGGCTTAAACCTATGAAATACACAACCCCCAAACCCTACTATAGCAAAGCAACAAGTAGTTATTTTAAAATAGAGTTTGGTTGTATCTGGAACATTCAAAAACATCATTATGAGGGCTGACAGCAGGTACTGCCCCAACCAGCCTCCTGGATGTATGTGCACAAAGGTGTGGGAAAGTCCACATTTGATGTGCTGTGGTTTTGGATCAGTTTGAGTCAAAATTTATTATCAAGGATAGAAAAATAGAATCATAGAATGGTTTAGGTTGGAAGGGGCCTCAAAGATCATCCAGTTCCAACCACCTGCCATAGGCAGGGACACCTCCCACTAGAACAGGTTGCTCAAGGCCTCATCCAGCCTGGCCTTAAACGCCTCCAGGGAGGAAGCATCCACAACCTCCCTGGGCAACCTGTGCCAGTGTCTCACCACCCTCACTGCAAAGAACCCTTTCCTAAGATCTAAATCTCCCCTCTGCCAGTTTAAACCCATTCCCCCTCGTCCTGTCATTACCAGACCTTGTCAATAGTCCCTCCCCAGCCTTCCTGTAGGTTCCCTTCAGATACTGGAAGGCCACTATAAGGTCTCCTTGAAGCCTTCTCTTTTGCAGACTGAAGAGCCCCAGCTCTTGTAATCTGTCCTCACAGCAGAGCTGCTCCATTTCTCAGAGCATCATTGTGGCCCTCCTCTGGACCCTCTCCATCAGTTCCATGTCCTTCTTGTGCTGGAGGCTCCAGATCTGCACACAGTACTCCAGGAGGGGTCTCAGCAGAGCGCAGTAGAGGGGGAGAATCACCTCCCTCGACCTGATGGCCACACTTCTCCTGATGCAGCCTAGGCTCTGGTTGGCCCTCAGGGCTGCAAGTGCACACTGCTGGCTCATGTTGAGCTTCTTGTCCACCAGCATCCCCAAGTCCCTCTCCTCAGGGTTGCTCTCCAGCCAGTCGCTGCCCAGCCTGCATTTGTGCTTGGGATTGCCTCAACCCAGACGCAGGATTCTGCACTTGTTCTTGTTGAACCTCATGAGGATGGCCTGTGCCCACCTCTCCATCCTGTCTAGGTCCCTCTGGATGGATGCCTTCCCTCCAGCCTGTCTGCTGCACCACACAGCTTGGTGTCATCAGCAAACGTGCTGAGGGTGCACTCAATGCCTCTGCCCATGGCACCAAAAAAGATATTGAACAAGGACTGATCCCTGAGGGACTCCACTTGTCACTGGCCTTATCATGCTTAGTTTCCTTTTTTTCCCCTTCTAATGTATTTGTGTTGAGTTTTATAGTTACCATTTGAAAATCTCTGAGAAAAATGTGGTTATCTCAGACACTCTGCAAACATTGGCTTTTCTTTTTCAGTTCTCTTAAATGGACTAATAATGCAAATGAAGACCTTGAAACAGATATTTCAAAAAGAGGCAAAAATCAAAGTGATCTTTTAAATTCAATTATTTATTCCAACCCATCTCTGAAACTCAGTAACCTCTCTAAATTCACTGGAGACTTTTCTCACTTACTTTAATGAAGAGAGTGTTTATACCCTGCCAAAATTCATATTTATAAATGAGTGTGCTAGCTTGAAGCTAGCTGGAATGTTTTGGTGAGAAGAACTAGATTACAGGCTGTGAAAGGGAAACAAGGGTAATGTCTACTGCACTCATAGGCTTGCTGAGATGTATAAAAATAAAAGCAAAACATAGGTAAGACACTCAGCACTTCTCTCACTGGGGCTGCTGGCTGAGCTGCATCTTACTCTCTAACCTCACTCTCCATTTTGGACTAATCCACTTTGCTTCCTAACCCCTTGGCCGAACCTCCATTCNTTCTAAAGTGGGAGGGGGGGCGAGGGGGGCAGAGGACACCCAAACCATCACAATGAGACACACTCATCTGGCTTCTCCTAACTCCCTGTATTATAGTGCTGGCAACTGCATTGATTTCCAGTGTAGCAGTCAGGCTGTTCTTTGGCTTATCAACTCTATATACTACTCACAGCCAATCAACCCAGTAACCTCATAAGCTGATACACACCTGCATACACTATTCTTTTGCTTCTGCTCTGACAGTAAGATTGATTCAAGGTGTATTGATGAGGGGTGACCTCATTTCTGTCTGTAACTACCTGAAGGGAGGTTGTAGCCAAGTGGGAGTTGGTCTCTTCTGCCAGGCAACCAGCAACAGAAGAAGGGGATATAGCCTCAAGTTGTGCTGGGGGAGGTCTAGTCTGGATGTTAGGAGGAAGTTCTTGCCAGAGAGAGTGACTGGCACTGGAATGGGCTGCCTAGAGAAGTGGTGGAGTCACTGTCCCTGGAGGTGTCCAGTAAAAGCCTGGATGAGGCACTTAGTGCCATGGTCTGGTTGATTGGCCAGGGCTGGGTGCTAGATTGGACTGGATGATGTTGGACGTCTCTTCCAACCTGGTTGATTCTATTCTGTTCTATTGATTCTATTCTATTCTAGAACATTCCAGTCTTTTAATAAATATAATTTGTGTTACATTTCTACATCCAGAGACACTCTGAAAGGCAATTAACTTATTGAAAAGTTACAAGTGTCTTATCTGCACTACCTTTTCATCTGCATCCCCGACATCGTACAACTTACTTGGTTCTTAAGACTTAATTGGTTCTTAAGACTTACTGGTTCAGCCTGGATGTGAGGAGGAAGTTGTTCAACATGAGAGTGGTGAGAGCCTGGAATGGGTTGCCCAGGGAGGTGGTTGAGGCCCCATGCCTGGAGGTGTTTAAGACCAGGCTGGCTGAGGCTGTGGCCAGCCTGCTCTAGGGTAGGGTGTCCCTGCCCATGGCAGGGGGGTTGGAACTAGCTGATCCTTGTGGTCCCTTCCAACCCTGACTGATTCTATGATTCTATGACTCTATTTTTCTGGAGAAGCAGTGACTGTTCAGTTCTATCTTTAAGCCAGAAATAGATGTTCTCAAGAGTCATGCAATTAAAACTTGGGTAGTGATTGACCTATAATTCTAAATTGATTTTTAGTATTAATGTTTTGTTCTTGTCTTTTAAATGTGTAAGTAAAGGTGATCTGTGGAATTGCTTAAAATAGTCCATTTTCAGTGGGGCTTGCATCAGTGGTCAAAATCCATCAAGAAATGGGCATAGGGGTGACACTGTTAATGTTTATAAATATCTGAAGGGGCAATGGTTGCAGGCTGAAGCTTAGGAGGTCCCATGTGAACCTAAGGGAAGTTTTCACTGTGAGGGTGACAGAACACTGGAACAGACTGCAACAGAGGTTGTGGAGTCTCCTTCTCTGGAGGCATTCCAAGCTTGCCTGGACACATTCCTGTGCAGGGCCATGGGGATGCTTAGAGGGCTGGAGCACCTCTGCTATGAGGACAGACTAAAAGAGTTGGGACTGTTCAGTCTGGAGAAGAGGAGGCTCCCAGGTGACCTTCTTGTGGCCTTCCAGGATCTGAAGGGGGCCTACAAAAAAGCTGGGGAGGGACTTTTTTACACTATCAGGGAGTGACAGGACTGGGGGGGATGGAGTAAAGCTGGAGATGGGTAGGTTCAGGCTGGATGTGAAGAGGAAGTTGTTCATCATGAGAGTGGTGAGAGTCTGGAATGGGTTGCCCAGGGAGGTAGTTGAGGCTCCATGCCTGGAGGTGTTTAAGGCCAGGCTGGATGAGGCTGTGGCCAGCCTGCTCTAGGGTAGGGTGTCCCTGCCCATGGCATGGAGGTTGGAACTAGGTGATCCTTGTGGTCCCTTCCAACCATGACTGATTCTATGCTTCTGTGATACTCTGGGTGATCCTGCTCTAGCAGTGGGGTTGGACTAGATGATCTTTCAAGGTTCCTTCCAACCCCTAACATTCTATGATTCTGTGATACAAGTTACTCAGCTGAATCACCTTAGTCTATTTTAAACAATGGCATTAAATCTTTATATGTTAGATTCTGACTAACAGAGTCTTGGGCAAGCTTCTTATATAAATATTGTAGTACACTAATTAATAAATCCAAGAGCAAACTCATTAGCTTAAGACTATGTAGCAGAAACATGAAAACAGTTACATGTTTCCCCTTTGGATGACAAGGACAAGTTCACAATTATAAACAGAGCTTGGAAAGATACACTTAGGAGGCACTTCTTTCAGATAAGCTAATTAAGAATGCTTTGTTTATTGTTGTGTGCACCCAAGTGAACAGTGCTATTAGGGCAGAAGGAACTAGATCATTTTGAAGTTCCATTTAAAGTATGTTCAAGTGGTTAGGTTCTGTTTCAAAACAGTGGTTCAAACTCAGGTTGAACATGTTTTATTCCACATAATTTTAAAAGACAATAAATAGGCAGAAAAATCCTGATGGTAAGTCATCACCTAGAGGAGAAATTCAGATGCCCTCTTGAAATTAAAATCACTGAGCTAGTGAAAAATAGAAACCACAGCAGATTCACTGAATGCTTAACAAAAGATTTAGAAACCACAGTATCAAAATATTCCTGTTCATTATTCAAGAGCAAGAACTGAGCCCTTTCTGTGCTGCATTTATGCCTGCTGCAGCACCATGTCTTTTTTATTAATGTAGTGGTTTGGGTGTTCCCTG
>WAAF01002593.1:6638-109045 GCA_013400475.1 Tricholaema leucomelas | reverse complement strand
GCATAGTAAAGGGGGAGAATCACCTCCCTTGCCCTGCTGGCCACACTGCTCTTGATGCAGCCCAGCACTCGGTTGGCTGTCTGGGCTGCATGTGCACACTGCCGGCTCATGTTGAGCTTTTCTTCAACCCAGACTCCCAGGTCCTTTTCCTCAGGTCTGCTCCCCAACCATTCAACACCCAGCCTGGATCTGTGCCTGGGATTGCGCCAACCCAGGTGCAGGACCTTACACTTGGCCTTGTTAAATGTCATGAGGTTGTCCTGAGCCCACCTCTCCAGCCTGTCCAGGTCCCTCTGGATGGCATCCCTGCCCTCCAGCAAGTCAGCTGTGCCACACAGCTTGGTGTCATCTGCAAACTTGCTGAGGGTGCACTCAATTCCTCTGTCCATATCACTGACAAAGATGTTAAAGAGCACTGGTCCCAGCACTGACCCCTGAGGAACACCACTTGTCACTTTGAATGTAGTTTATAACGTTAGATTTGGAGGATTTTGCTTAGTCCTGTTAGCCTGGAACTGGTCATTTACTTCCACAAACCAGAGCAACACCAAATGTTAATGTGTATGGGTTGAGGGCTGGGCCCAAAACTGCAATTCTCAGTTTCTTTGAGGTGTTAATACTGAACTGCCAAATGCAAAGTGAGATCATCTGTCATTTTTCAGTGCCATGATTTTTCTGTAAACTATTTGAGGGGAAATATTTATGTTAAGGTATTTAGTTTAATATCATGCTTTTAGTCTAGGTTAATGGAATAGTGTGTTCCCTCACCAAAGCGCATATGTGGCTTCTATGCTAATGAAAGAGACTGGAATGCACTAATGACAGTGGGGAGTATTGCACAGGTAGCTGAGATACACAGATTCTCTACACAGATCTCTCAAATGTAGCTCACACTCGATCTGCCACAGTGTCAGGTGGTTGCTGCTCTGTGAGGTGAGCAGAGACAATAAGCTGCAGTAATGACTAAGACTAAGCATTCACCTTGCAAACCCCAGACTCAGATCACAGGAAAATTATGAAGACCACGATCCAGATCATAGAATCAAACAGGTTGGAAGAGACCTCCAAGATCATCCAGTCCAACCTAGCACCCAGCCCTGTCCAGTCAACTAGACCATGGCACTAAGTGCCTCATCCAGGCTTTTCTTGAACACCTCCAGGGATGGTGACTCCACCACCTCCCTGAGCAGCCCATTCCAATGGCAAATCACTCTCTCTGGCAAGAACTTCCTCCTAATATCCAGCCTAGACTTCCCCCAGCACAACTTGAGGCTGTGTCCCCTTGTCCTGTTGCTGGTTGCCTGGGAGATGAGACCAACCCCACCTGGCTACAGCCTCCCTTCAGGTAGTTGTAGACAGCAACAAGGTCACCCCTGAGCCTCCTCTATGTAGCATAAACTGTGAGAGTTGTCAAGTTACATGTCATTCTTAATTTTAAAAATATGCATCACAAACTCTGTGGATATAAGAATCAAAAACTGGGCCACTCCCTCAACTCTTAGCTTATGAAGGAGATCAGCAACTCCTGCCTTCATTTATTGATTTATTCTTAGTCAGTACGATATAAGGGCCACATTTGCAAACCACATTTGCAAACCTTGTTTTGCTATCATGAGGGTAGGAGCTCTGGAATAAAACCACCAGCAAGCAGAACGACTTGTGCTTCCAAGTTTATTCACCATATCCATACTTGTTTGTCTACATCTCATACCTTCTCATTTTGTTTGCTGCTGTCTAGTTTCTGTATTGTCAGAAACAACAAATTGTTTTCTGTGCACCTTTCACATGCCACCCATGATTTTACAGAGCTTTATAAGATCCTTCTGCCTTGTCTCTTTTATGAGTTGAGCAGTCCCAGTCTATCTTTCCAGATACAGAAGTCTTTGATTTCCCTTGTCACTCTTCCCTGTACACTCTTACTTGTTCTCCTGAATGCTAAATATTACAAGCTCTGCTAAAGTTACACGCAACTATTTATTCAATAAAATACACTTTATATGAGTTTTTTCCAAGACTTCACTAGAAATCTCAATAATGTTACATTAAGATAAACATTACCACAGCCATCAACTTTTTTTCTTTTCCTTTCTATAGAATTACAAAGATCTAATTGGGTTGCAGAATACTGATCATGCACAGATCATGCTCTAATTTGTAATGTAGCTGGACAACTGTTAGAAATTAGGATTGGATAAAAAAAAAAACCATCCCCAAACCTCCAGGATTAGGCAAATGAGATCAATTTGAAAATCATGTCCAAGTAAAGCAAGGTGGAATACAGGAGATAACCTAAAGAATAAAACAGATACAGAAGTAGAAAAAGAAATGGTAAAAGTAGGAATTGATAGTGCCAAAATGTCTTTACGTGGGTGATGATGGACGAAACTTTGTGGTGTCATGCAAAATTCTGTGGTGGAAAAGTAGGAGCGTGTTTTTTGGCCAGCCTTTGTGGGAGGGCATTGTACCTTTCTTTGTGTAAATTAATGCAAACCCTACTTAAAGCAGTTGCTCAGCTTTGTGCATTTCATTACTGGGGGAAAATGTTGGATCGTGGAGGAATTCAGCTAGAGAAATTTAACAGTAAAGATTGGCTAAGACACGAGTAAGTGGAGCTGCAAGGGAGATTAGCATGGCAATCATCTACTAATTGATGAAGGCAATATTAACACCCAGAAAAAAACAAAAATACTTTAAGATGCAGACGTTGAGGTAATAGGATCCATTCAGCTGCAGCATAATTTCATAAGGCAAACCACCTGTGATAGTTACAAAACAGACTGGCCCAAACACCCATAAATGTGTTCTCAGGAACGATGTTGCAGTGGCACGAAAATGCGTATTCCAGCTTTACCTTCTGTATTATTATCCACAGTCTGCCTCCTTCCCATAAAAAATGAATAGCCTCCATATCTCAGAACAAATGGATCCCAGATTTTTCACAAGGATTGAGGTAGTTCACTGAAAAGTTCTCATTTCCCTCTACAGAAAAAAGAATTGGAGGGTGCCCACGACGAACTGAGGTCCTCTTTATTTTCTGCCTGTTGTCATCTGAAGTAAATCATCTCAGTAGGGAAGCAAACTGGGAGTCTAATATTCTGTCTAGAATCAGTTTGCTCACTCCTCCAGCATCCACTCAGTGTCAGTTTTCAGGAGCTGACTAGGAAACTGCCTCCTTGACATAAGGCAGCAATGTGCTACCAAAGGCTTCTCTACTGTGCCACTGATATGTCTTTTATTTTAAAATGATTCCTGGAGATTACACCTCAAAGTACCCAGAGGTGGAAAGAGACTTAACATGTAAATGGCTATAAACATTCTAGTTATATATAAACACCATCTAATGTGTCTTTCTTGGCTCCCTCTTGCCTACCAAGCTATATTTTTTTTCTCTGCTGAGATATGTTATAGACTTTTTCACTAGAGGGAGAAATTTACTGTGTCAGTAGCCAATCTAATCACCTCCTACCCAGAATGTTCTCCCACTAGCTTTCAGGCTCCCATGCAGAACAAAACCTCATAGTGGGTCCTCATTTCTTTTCCCCATATGTCCAGCCATCACTGTGTTCTTCTTCCATAGCAGCAGCATAGAGAAAAATGACAGCCGTGGTGGGAGAGGGGCAGCAACTGCTGTGGATAAATCAATCCATCACCAAAAGGGAAAAAAAAACCAAACCCAAAACAATTCTGCCATTCTGCCATGAAACTTAATCACTAAAGGTCATGTCGGGGAGTGAGGAACAGATTAAATTAGCATAGTATTAGATATGGAAAATGATTTCTGTCAAAATCATCTTTACCACAATTATAATATGTTAATTACGTATTTCATTAAGGAAGTTGATTATGGTTCACAGATGAAATCATGCAGACGAAGACACCTGGAAGGAAGCACTAGAGCCTGAAGCCTCTTCTCTCTCTCTCTCTCTCACACACACACACGCACACGTACATGCACACACACACACACACAATTAGGTACATGCACTGTTATGTGGAAAAGCTTTCCCCAATACACCTCAAAGACTGTTAAAGTGCAGCTGTGCCTGCTCAAGACAGAAACGTGAAGAAATAAAGGAAAGCATGGTAGGGTACATTCATTTTCCTTCTATCAGTACTTAGAATGAACTGTTCATTTTAAGGCTGTAACATCCTCTGCCTCCGGTGACATATTGGTGGCATCTGGTATTGTGGGTAAAGGATTTCAGCACTGACTAATGAGATGGTAGCTGTGCAGGTTTTATAGGGAAGAGATCATTTGGCAAATTTTAGCCAAGTTATTTGAAAGAGATATCATCAACTGTATGAATGTCATACAACAGCGTGCCCTTCAAAGTGGTTGCAGTTCATTTGCAGTGAGTTGGGGTACTTGAGTACTGTGAAAAAGTTATATCAATCAGCAATTACTCATATCATTTCTTAGCCTTCTTTTCCAAACAATTGCTTGAATTGTTTGCTCTATTTAGTGAGCAGAGCAAGGTCTTTAGTGACTTAAAAACACAGCCTCCTTGTTTTAACTAGGAACGATGCAGCCAAATCTCATACTCTGTAAATGCTGAGAGACAGAGATAGGAATTTTCACATATATATGAGTCTATGTATGTATGTGTGGTATGCATAACTGCAATACAGAGAGGAGTTGTAGCCCGTATAAGAAAGGGCTAATTTTGTTCAGTTCTGTCTAAAAGAGCGGCCAGGGTGGAATAAATGGGGTACTCAGTGCAAAGAAGGGAGAAGGTTATATGTATCCCTCCAAAAAAGGGTCCTAGAGATGCCTCTGGGAATGAAAAAGTCTGAGCCCCAGTCAGCTATAATTACCTCATTCTCATATTTCCTGGTGAGTGAGAATGCATCAATGCTTGTGTGCCCTTGTGCTGATAGATTTTGCCACACAGAATAATCATTGTTGGAATTAAGCATAATTGTCAAGAAAGACTTGGTCATCATGAGAAAGACTGTCTCGTACAACTGTCCTTTTGCTTTCCAACAGTAATTACTTTAGTAATTAATCTCTGTCATTTAACTGTATTACATTTTGAAAAGAGAAAATGGAAGAAAGACCGTTTTCTGACTAATTTACATCACAGTTTAAAATCCTAGAATAGGGTGAATCAAATGTCAAATTTAGCCCTTTCACAGACTGCTAAAATGGTCATGTAGCACCAATGAAGTTAGGCTGCTAAAGTAATCTTTAGAGTATCTGCATCACTTGAAGGTTTCCATTTTGGGTCTTTTAGCTGTACATAATGGAAGATAACACAGAGAGCAGGAATGCTGCCCAGAGAAAGGTGAATCACTGCCTACTGAAATGTCATTTCTGCCGGTAGGTGCTGCTTACCACCATGCCTCACCTCCACGTCATGCAATAGTGGCCGTGCTTTCAAAAGCGGCTGTTGAATGTGGATGTTGTCACTGTTTTTGGCAAGCTGTGATGGAAAGACAGAAGTGCTGAGTATCTTTCATTTCAGTTGCACTAATGCCCAAAAAAGCTTCTGACATTAAGGCTCAAAGTGGGTCTGTGTTGACTTCATGGCATTCTTGCTCTTAAAAGTATTTTAAAGCTTCTTCACTTTTTATTTTTACCTTTGAAATTATTTTCCTTTGTGAAGATAGGTTATGTGGATGACAACAGTCCCTTAATTCCTACTCTTGAAGAGAAAGACAGGTCAACAGTTTCACTGTTACAATGACTGCAAAGTCAGACCCTAGAGGCATCTCAGAATGTCTTCAGAAAGACAAAAGCGTTGTTTACTTTGAAGAATGATGAGAGCATTTGTTTATTTTTTTTAATGATTAATCGTTTTCACTGGTCTTCATAGGGCTTCACAAGCCCTGTGAGGATAGGCTGAGGGAGCTGGGGGTCTTTAGCCTGGAGAAGAGGAGGCTCAGGGGTGACCTCATTGCTGTTACAACTACCTAAAGGGAGGCTGTAGCCAGCTGAGGGTTAGTCTCTTCTCCCAGGCAACCAGCAACAGAACAAGGGGATACAGTCTCAAGTTGTGCCAGGGGAGGTATAGGCTGGATGTTAGGAGGAAGTTCTTCACAAAGAGAGTGATTTGCCATTGGAATGGGCTGCCCAGGGAGGTGGTGGAGTCACCATCCCTGGAGGTGTTCAAGAAAAGCCTGGATGAGGCACTTAGTGCCATGGTCTAGTTGACTGGACAGGGCTAGGCGATAGGTTGGACTGGATAATCCTGAAGGTCTCTTCCAACCTGTTTGATGCTATGATTCCATGAATCTGTAGGGCATCACCATGGATATATTACAGTCAGGTATTAAGTATTGCACTCAAAACCAAACAGGCTTGTGAGAGAACTGTGGCATTTACAGTGAAAGCATGAAATTTGTCATAATCTGAGGTTTTGAGGGTATAATCTTGTTAAGATTATCAGACACAGGTCCAAAGCCAATTCCTCTCTTTTCATGAACAGCGTCATTTTATCTGGAATGAATTTTGCAGTCCATGTTGTCCTGAAACAGATTGCTTAAAGAGAAGAAAACAAAGCAAACTATAAAATCAATGTCTACGTCTTTTCTTTATTAAAAAAAAAAAAAAAAAAGGCACATTTTTAATCCTGGTGTCTTGCTGTCCTAAAAAAATTAAATTAATAGTGACATCTTGAGATTGTATGAAAATATTTACAAGCTGTAAACTAGCTGAACCCAGGACACAAGCAGAACTCCAAAACAATTTCATAGAGTATTTTTTTTTTCTGAATAAAAAGAGAATGCAGACCTTGGGATCTGGCCAACTGAGCAGGTGTAAAAGATTGTCTGATGGGGTAAATCCATACAGCACCATGATTTTGTGATCCAGAGAATATGCTGCAGACTCTTGCAGAATCTGTGTGCCTATGAAAACGCAGCTCAGGAGTGAATCATAATTCTGCTGTTTTGTCGACAACCAAATACTCCCTTAACAAGATACCAGGAATTTTTATTTCTGTTGCTATGTAAAGAAACACAAAATGTACCCAAAAAAAAAAAAATAATTAACAAAGATGTGGGTAGGGTAGTAAGGAAGGAAGGATTCAGTTGTGACTGTGTAACAAGAGAGTCTTAATGTGGTACATGAGGAGGAGGTGGAGGATGTAAAGAGCTATGGGAGAAAAAAATGAAACAAAGGTGATTATGGTAAACAGTTATTTTCCTGTCTCTGTCCCCCAACTGTATCCAAGGCCTTTGTGAACACTCTCTTTATAATATGCCCTTAAACGTCACTGGGCTTTCAAGATCAGCCTTATAGGCAGTGCGTTCTACTGATTTGCATTGCTAATTATATTGTACTAAATTTAGTTTATAGTGATAAAAAATATCAACATGGTGCTTTACAGCATCTCTGTAATCTGAGCTTTCTTCTTTCAGGCCTATTTTTGGGTTCTGCAGATGAAATGGCCCCTTGAAACAATCAGAATTCTATTTTTTTTTTTCCCTATTTTTTTTTTTCCCCATTTCCATTTTGTACCCATTGTGTGATCTCAGTGCTCCAGATGTGATTTCACTGAGGTTCCTCAGCCATTCTCCATCACTTTCTAGAGAGTAGAGAAAGGGGGGCTAGGAAGAGTGAGTGACGTGAGGGGCGGGGGGGGCTATTTTTACAGGCCCGGTGCATCGTGATTAGGACAGGCTTATGGTCTGCATATGTACACGGAAAAAAATCTCCCAGCAATTGACCTGCTAAGTGAATATATATTAGGGAGCAGTAAATAAAAAGGCTATGAGGTTTTAGTTAACAAGAACTGACTGATACTTAAAAGCCAGGTTCTGCCCCCCTCCCTACTCCTCCTCAGTGCTAGCTTGTTATCCTTTCACACTGGACAATACAACAGCACGTCTGTCTCTCCCCCTCTTCTCCCCAAATCAAAGATCAAAGGCTGCATTTGTAAAGCAAATAGTTGGAGAGCTACAGCCGGGTTTGATGAAAACCCACTCCAGGCCTCTTGGGAGATATTACCTTCCTCATTATTCCACTGATTGGCCTTATTTCATCCAAGGATTACTGCACATTCTCCTGACGGCTGATGAGCAGCTTCATGAATATACAAAATAATCCGGCGGCACTGGGCCAGCACTGATTATTATTGTGAAACTCGGAGGAGCAGCTTCAAATGAGCTGCTGGAGACTGTGGAACTCTTCCTCCCCGTTTTCCATCTGATTTTACCACAAGGATCCTTATTAGGCTATTTTTCACATGTCTGTGAAGAAAAGGAGAAAGAGAGAGAGATATTGCATCTAGTTAAAAATGATCAGGGAATTCTGGGTACCAGATGTTTTTTGCTTAATATTGCAAAATGGCTTTTATTAGATTACACTAAGCACTTACTAACTACAGTTAAACTGCTTTGCAGAGAAACCTGATGGGAATGCTGCCCTAAATAGCTTCTTGTTATTTATTTATTTTGGGGGGGAGCAGCCTCATCTCATGTGGTTGGGAGGGTGGGCGGGAGGCTAGCATGCCGGGCGGCACGTGCGGGAGTCGGCCGGCAGCACAATCGGGTTTGCCAGGGGTGACCCAGCGCTGGAAGGCTGCTGTGCTGAGAGACTGTGTGCAGTGATCAGGGCCTGCGTGCCAGCCTTCAAGTAATACAACTTCGACTTGCCCTCCGGCCTCCTTGGCCAGAGACCTCAGCCAAGCGCTCATGAAACTACCAGAGCTGAGAGCTAAGGACCACATTTTCCAATTCGACCTAGTGGAAAGAGTGTTGATGCAAAACACCTCTGATAGACTCCAAACCAGAGGTGAAAACAATCCTTTCTGATAAATTCTAACCTCAGACAGGAGCCATATTGTGGCAGAGGCTCTTCCATCCTAGCCTCTTCCTTTTCCTCACTTTGTTCTGTTTAATTGTAAAAGGATACCCACGAGGCTATCCGACAGTGTAACTGGAAATGGTGGCCCACGTGCGCTCCTGCTCTTCAGGATGTAGCCAGGTAGCTTTGCATTTGACAGAAGCCCTTCTTCCCCCAAACCTTTCATCTTGACTACTTAAGAAGATTCCCCTCTTGGAGGCCTCTCCCAGGCCCAGCACCAAACAGTGTCTGATTTACAATGCTGCCGATCTAGCATCTGATAAACAGGGGCCCTGTAAGTGTCATTTACAGCTGGGTGCCCTTGTTTTTAGTGATTGTAAACTACCCAACTGCCCCACGCCATAAATGTCTTATCCTACACTTTGTAATATGTCGTGTGAAATAAAGGACTGACACAAGTGACTCGCTGCTCCCTCAAACCCCTTTAACCACTTTTAACCCATGTTTTAACCAGGTATGTTATTTTCTCAAAAGAGAAGTCAGAAAACGTGCTGCAGTTCCTCTGACAGTGACATGCTGTCTCCTTTCAGAGAAGACAGGCTGGGAGCTCACCAGAGAGACCAGCTGTTAACTCTTTCTGGAGATGACATGAACCCTGCTACACAGCTGTTGGGTCCTTGCAAGCTCCTGTTATGAACTGAAGGTTACTTCTTGGTAGGCATTCAGGCTTAAACTATTCTTTTTCAAATATTTTATATCAAACTGTCAAAGAATAATATACTGATCACCTTTCTAAATACGGTTAATAATAGATTAGATGGTTTGTCTTGCTGGAGGCCCATTGTTGGGACTAAGAGGGAAAAGACTGACAAGGCAGCCTTGTCTTTCTTTTTTCTTTTTAAGACATGTCTTGATGAACAAACCAGTGCTGTATTTTAAACAAGGCTTTTGCACTGAGCTACCCCAGCACGGTAATTTAATGAATCTACATTTCATGACTGAAGTGATAAGGATGAAACATTTTAAAATAACCAAAAGGTAGATACACCAAAAAAACTCTGATGAAACATTAAATGAATGTAGTGTAACACATTATCTTTGCTTCTGCACATCCAAAAAGTGCAATGAACTAAAACATTGCATTAAGCCAAGAATAAAGCTAAAAATTAAATTGGCTTAGAAAGATCCAGTGTAGTGGTTTATGCACTAAGAACGCAGTAAATTTGGTCATTTAATATCATTCTCTTTACCTCCACTATGCACATTAAAGGCAAACCAAGACTCGTGGTGAAAAGTAAGAAGGAAAGAGCAGATCTGAACTTTGCGGTTTAGATGCTTTTCTCTTCTTAAACACGCAGTGTTAATTGCTGTTTTATTTACTTTGTGTTTATTCTAGTTGCCTGTCATTCAGGTGGAACGAATACTCTGAGACATGAAATACAGCAAGGTCTGTTACAGATTAAACCAGGATCCAATAAAGAAGACGTATTCAGAAATATAATGCTGCCCCTTCAAATCAATAAATAAAGACAAGCATTTCATACACTAATGCATATATCTATGACCATTATAAATTAGTTGCTTGCCAGAAAATACACTTCTTAGCACAAGTGCCATTATTTAAAGTTGTCTGTTTAATGCACACTTAGTATATTTTCTCATCCAAAGCTGCACTGCATAATTAGACAACATCCATTCTCAAAAAACTAAAGTAGATGCCAAAAATGCAATACATAAAGCATGACGTTTTACAAATTTACATCTTCAAAAGTTATGTGTGGTTTCAGATAGAAAAAAATTGCAGAAAGATCACTATATTATAATAGCCTGGGTTTCATCTTAGCTTGCTCCATCTGTTGGCTGGCAGTAATTTAAGTTATAATGCACTCATTCTTATTCAACTTCAGTGAATGGGTATTTTCCAGGGTAGTTCTATTAAGTGGACAACTAGATAGGTGTCTTAATAGTTTGCTGAATTATGGTTGTTTAAGTCTTGGTTAGATCAATGAGTTGATTGCTGGTTCTTTTCCCAGAAGGCATTTATTGTCTTCTAAGGTGAGCATGGATTTCTGTCTGTATTCCCAGCATGGATGGGTCTCCTGCAGCCTATTGGTCATATGCAGCAGAAGTTCTTCTTTTTCCTATTTTGTACCCCTTAGGAGGCCTCTCCTACCCCCATCCCACCCAAATGGATTAGGTTGTCTCTCTCCTCTTGCCCTTTTTTAGCATTACTGATCAGCCAAGCTGATGTCAGTTGCCTTTGTGGGTTCTGTGACACAGTTCTCTGTTCCCTCATTGGCGTAGGTGATCAACTAGAAAGACAAAAGCAAGTATGGGCCCTCTAAAGGATCAAAGGGACCTAGTGATAAAGGACAAGGGAAAGGCTCAGTTGCTTATTGCGTTCTCTGCTTTAGTTCATTAGAGAGGTCCTTTCACAGGCCTCCCAAATACTGTGGCCAAATACCTGTGGCAGGTGGCAGAGTCTGGTACTGTGAGGTACTGCCTGTGGCAGTAGATCACAGAATCACAGAAAACATCTAATTGGAGGAGACCTCAAAGATCATCCAGTCCAACCTCCAACCCAACACTGAAGGGTCAACACTAAACCATGTCTCCAAGTGCCAGGTTCACATATTGCTTAAAAAACTCCAGGGACAGTGACTCCACCACTGCCATAGATCAAATTGTGAACCAGTTTTCTGGGCTGGGCATGTACAAGGCCACAAGAACAGCTGAGCACCTGATGCTCCTGAGAGAGCAGATCAGTCTTAGTGTGAGGGTACTCTCTGTCCTTTTTAAAGAGTTGAAGGGACCAGTTTCCCAGAAAGATGTGTGAAACCAGAAGTCAGTCAGACTAATGGCATCCTCTAGAAAGGTCATGGATTAAAGCTTCCCAGCACTCATTGCAAGTGCACACAACAGAACAGTGAAACCACACATTGGCATTTACCAAAGGCAAACTGTGTCGAAACAACTCGATTATCTTTTACTCTGAGAGACTGGTTGGGCAGATAAGGGGAAAGCAGAAGATGCCACTTACCTTGACTTTAGCATAGTCCTTGGCACTATCTCTGTGGTACCACTGTAAACAAATTGGAAATATATAGACTGCAAGGACTATAATGTGGGTGAAAACTGTCTGGCTCACCAGGCTTAAAAATTAATAGTCAAATGTGATGAATATCAGGTGGTGAGTGCTTACTGGTGCATTGTTCAGGGTCTGATTTCAAGATCTGTGGTCTTTACTTCCATCATCAACAAATTGAGGGACGGGATGAACCTTTATCAAGATTCTGAATGACGCCAAGCTGCTGGTAGTGAAGGCCACCAGTGGTGGCTGGAAGCAGGGCTGCCAGTCAGAGGGACTTCAACAGGCTGTAGAAAGGAGCTGAAAGAAGCCTCAAGACTTTTAAAAAAAAAGAAAAAAGAAAGGTGGGGACGGGCAGGGGAAAAATGCAGTCTTGCATCTGGGGTAGAGAAACTGCAGTGGTATAGGAGATGGGGTGGTTGACCAGGACATTCTCAGAGAAGCATCTGGGAATCCTAGTGGACAAGTTCATTATCAATCAGAGCAGTGAATGCAAGCTGCAACAGAAAGAGGTCAATCCCTATGAGGCCACATCTGAGTAGTGTTCAGGTTGGGATTTCTGCAGTACTAAAACTACACAGACAGTGTGGAGCAAGTCTGGCAGAAAACCGTAAGGCTGGTCAGGTCACACGAAGCGAGTCTGTGAGAACAGCGCTTGCCTGGGGTATGAATCTATTTGATAACTTACTACCTTCTGGAAGGTCATAGAGGAGATGGAGCTATGCTCTTCCCTTCTCTGAAAGGGCTGGAGGCAATGGAATCAAGCAGCAACAATGGAAATTCCAATGAGACACAGCAAAAATTCTTCTTGGTCACAATGATCAAGCACTGGCCCGGATTGCTCAAGGGCTGTGAAATCTTCATCTTTGGAGATACTCAGAACTTGACTAGACAAGGCCCGGGGCAACTTCGACCTAGCTTTGATGTTGGTCTTGCTTTGAGCAAAGAGGTGGACTATATGACCTCTGTAGATTCTTAATTATAATGTGATTCTAATTGCTTAATATGTGTTCATGATTTTATTTTTATGGTTACTTCAGGCACTAGTATTTAAGAGCTATCAAGGAGAATAAATTCCCTGACTCCTGGCCTGTCTCCTTTTTTCCACTGTTCCCTGTGGTCCATGGCGGTTTGGCTCTGTTTCTTGCCTCACCTGGCATCCAGCTTGTGCCTCTCAGCAGCTTTTGCACAGTGCCACAGGAGAGCAAAGGCTAGTGGGCTGTACAAGCTGGCCAGCGTGCCAAGAGCCTTTACGCTTCTGCCTGCTAATCGCAAGGTGCCACTGAGGTGTGTGAGCTGGCCAGTGTGCCAAGAGCCCCTGCATCAGCTACACAAAGAGAAATGAGCTAGCAGCAGGCAGCAGCAGATTGCAGAGATGTGTCCCGGTGCTGTCAGGAGCAAGGCCTAAACCACCCACAGCAATTAGTGCAGTCAAATCAGATGCAGCAGCAGCCAGTTGGACCAGGGCTTGCTGCCTCACCTTCCTACTGGCCTGGCCGCTCCCAGCATACTCTGTCACACAAGCACTTACATTTCCTATTGAAAGGGAAGCAAGAAACATGCTGTGTCATGTTCCATTATATTAATTGTAACCACTATATTACAGTCATCACATTACATTGCATTACATCATGTTATGAGTTGCTTTCCCAGTCTGGAAGTCTCTGTATTGCCACCATGCTTTGCTCTCTATCCAGCCTACAAAATGGCTGAAGAGCTGCAATATGTTCACACTACCCACTTTCTTTCTTGTCATACAGTGCAAAAGATTTCACTAAGAAGCTGAAACTAGGAGTGGGTGTTCTAGCCTCAAGAGAGCAGGCAATGAGATCAGAGGAGAAGCTGCCTGTTGATAACCTGCTCTTTGCTCTAGCAGAGACACTAACATTGGAAGAGAGTGGGGAGAAGTGTCGGAGCTGGGTCCCCAGCATCTCTTTCTTAAGAACAGATATCTGTTCATCTTTGAGGCAGAAGGATCTCTGTCACAGTGGGTTCACCCCAGTAAATCAACGTGGCGTTGATTTGTAAATGGTTGGCCTCATTTACTGCATTCCTCTCTGCAAACTGAGCTTGTGTTAAGCTGCTGGAGCCTAGCCTCACTTTCCTCCAGCCGCTCACTTCCAAAAAATTATTGACATTGCCTCCAGCCCTTGGATGTTAGTGGTATTTTTGTTTTATGTCTTTCCTAACAAGTTGACACAAGTTAACAATGTTGGTCTTGTCACCAGATTATTCTTCTAAATGAGACAGTTATTCACAGTGAGTCATTGAATATTTTACAACATGGTTACAGTAGCTGCTCCGACAGGCACCTGTGTATAGATGAGAGTGTATGTACTGTCACGGCACTGTCAAATAGGAGATGTTTGCTCTACCTTTATTTATACAAACCATTCACTCCCTCCTCCCCTTTGCTCACAATCTGACTCTAATTCTCAGGGTACCATCTTCCCACCTTGTTACGTGGTGTACATGCAGAGAGATAGACCTTTGCTTTGGATACCTTCCTGTGCTTCGGGGAAATGTACCTTACTAACATTGTGCAGCTGGAGATGTGACCTGCAGACAATGTGTTTCCTGGCAGAACCAGTGAGATTTGTGAAAGGCAATCATTCCTTTGGGTGAGAATGGCTTAGGAAACAAATTTGTTCCAAATTTTCCCTTTTCACACTATTTCTTGATTTATTTTTTTTTCTTCTTCTTCTGAAGGACTTTACAGACAAGAACAACCAGGACATCTTCCCAATTGCTTATAAAGCCACTTTGTGGCCATCTGGAAATAAAGATCTCTAGTACCTCCCCCGCCACCTGAGACCATCCCCAGGGAATGAATGTGTGTGTACACATGTTCTGCATGAGGCAGCGCGTACACGTGTGCCCCAGTCTACAGTAACATTCTGGTTTGTCCATGCTTCAGGGAATAACAGCCTAACTGAAGTCCACCTCAGATTTTTGATACATTAGTGACCAGAAAGTCTTGTTTGTCATCTGCACTAGGTGACAGGACATCAAAAGTGGACCACTTAGCTTCTTTGCACGGTATTTTCCCCCTTCTTTAGTGTCTCTAAGAATACTTTGTTCATAGGTTCATAGATATCCCAGTGCTTTAATTAATTCACATTTTTATACTCCTTTGACCTCCACAGGCACATATGCTAATTGAATACAAAGTATGCTTGTCAGAATTTGTAATTTTTTTGCAATGTTTTGGTTCCCTTTTTTCCCCCTTTTTTTTTTTCCACATGGCAAGTAATTGTCCCCCAACTAGTTAAATAGCAGAAGAGTTTGAGCAACAGCATAAGGGCCTCTATTCTCTGTTGTCTTGTACTTTGCACGTTGTCAGCAGCACCTGTATAAAGCTGGTGTAAAATGGCAAGCATGCAGCTCTGCTAGTACTTCATGCTCGTTTTGCACAGTGAACAAACTACACAAGGTGCAAGGCCCAAAGGCCTATGTATCTGCCCATTTGGGATATGCTCTTTGCATCAAATCTTGAGATTTCTTTCTTTTATTAAACTAAACCCAAAGGGGTCCCCTAGAGGCATAGCCAATATTCACTCCTTGTGGGCACACAAATCCAGGATTAGCCTGTGGCTGTTCCCAGGGAAATTGCTTGCTAGTGAAGTCTGAGCTAGTGTCAGGCAAGTACTGTAACAGAGAAGACCTGCTCTGCTGGTTTATTCTTCTGAATTAGGTGCCTCCAGAATGCACATTTGTGTACCCTCAGAGTTTAAAACTTCGTCAGGCTTGTGTCCTCAGATATGCTATTCCTCCCAAACTTTCACATTACTGCAAACTCTCCTTGAAGTCAGAAGAATCTGACACTGAAACTGTTCTCTGCTGATTTCTCCCAGCTAGCACACAGAAACTCTGAAGGTGTGAGATCTTCCATATTGCCAGTAATCTAAATCAGTTATTTCTTTCTTTTTTTTTTTCTTTTTACTTAATACCACAATGCCAGTTTCACTGGGGGAAGCGAACAGAAAGACTGATAGAAGAATAATTATTAAAGTTAGGTTTGAAATTCTTCCAAATCTGTGCATCGTCTCCTTCACAGGAAGACAGTGCTGAATCCTTAGCCATTTCCATAGCTCACTTCCTTGCAAAAAGGTTCTCTAGTATTAAATTGAACCAAAAGCCCACCACCAAAACCCACTGAAATCCAATATCTACACCTGGTTCTGAACCAGTGTGTATTTAAAAATGATAAAGGTTCATGTACAAGAATGTCCTTGGAGGGCTAAAAATAACAGTTAAAAAGCAGTGGGATACTCTCATTAATAAGCTCAACTTTTTAAGGTATCATCTGGCTTTTCTAACACTAATGATGAAAGATGTGAGGTGTAGGTATTATAGATACACAGATGTCTGTCATAAGTAAAAGCAATTATTACTATTATTATTAATATATCTTACACCTAAAGGCTCTGAGATAAGATCCCTACTCATTGTGCATGCAGGCAGACACATTTCTCACTTTGCCTCATAAGCAGAGAAGAAAGGCAAATGGACATGGTCATAAAAAAAAAATGAGGCACACAACAGGATCAAGCTTGGTCTTCTCAGAGAACCTTTTTCAGATATACCTGAAGTATCCTGAATTTGAAAGGGAGACTGAAATCATAACTCTTATCTCATTTGACAATCTTAGGTCGACAGACTTGTCTGAGGTTGTAAGGGTAGCCCATGAACAGGGGCAAAACCTGTATTCTAAGGGTTATTGCCCCCAAGTCCTACAATGGCTCATTAATGAAATTGAAATATTTCATTCAGCTTTGCACCAAAGAAAGGGTGACATTTCTGGGCAATGAAGCTCCTTTTTCCTTTCCTTGCTTCCTCAGTGATTGCATCTTGATTGCATTTCCACCAAAACAGAGATGCAATATCTCATAAAGTGGTGCACTGCATGTTTCTGCCGGCATTCGCTGGCTGCGCCTTGCGTGTAGGGCAAAGGCTTAGCCTCTAAGATTTGTTGGCAGCCTCCTGCTCTTTGTTCTTCAGAATGTGAAAATAGTGTAAATAGCAGCATCTGCAATTGCTCCTGCTGCTCTGACTGCCAGCCAAGCCAGATCCCCCTCCCCTCCGAGAGCAGTCCACATGCTGCACACAGGAGTGGACCGAGGAGGAATTATATGCTGTGAGAGTACAGCCTCAGGAGTGCCGTGAAGAATACTGGCCATCAGACAGGGAGGCAGATAGACTGCCTCAGAGTTTGGTTATTCCCAAATGAAATTTAAACAAAAAATCTCTTCCCCACATCATGACCCTTATATATTTTTTAGGATTTCTGTGCCTAAATCTATCTTGCTACTGAAAAGATCTCAAAGAAAGGGAGAAAATAATTCACTTACTGTTTCTCTTGTGCAAGGAGAGCTCTATTCTGAAAGCAACCGACCTTCCTGTCTTGATCCTATACCTTCCTGTCCACATTCTTACACTGAACACATCATTACAGCTCAGAGATTTTAGCAGGTGAGTTCAATCTTTTTCTGTTAATGTAGTTTGCACAATTTTTGAGTGTGTATGCCAAGACTAATTTTTAGGAATGCTTAAAAAACACTAGGGCTTTTTTTCCCCACCTATATACACATGCATGCATATATGGTATACCCATACATACGCATCTGCCACAACAGAGTGAGTTTTTCCTCTCCAGCTCAGGATGAAATAGAGATTTAAGTCCTTATTCATGTGAAAAGCATTTAGAAATACCTGTTTGTACATTTGAAATTATCAAATGAAACAGAACAGTAGGAGAGAAAAGAGAGTTCATCTACTTTTTGAAGAAGCAAAGATGGCAAAGAGCCCTGGAGGAAAAAGCATGCCCCAGAGGGATGCTGTTGTTGGAAGGCTTCTTTCCAATCAACACTATCAGGCAGTGCCACCCCAAAAGCAAATGCTTCTCATGCATAACAACGGCATAGTAAGGTCGGCGGCATGGATTAACTAAGTCAAAGTGTCTTGTAAGCAGGCAGCTGGCTGGGCTTATAAGTACTTGATGGCAAGATTAAAGCCTTAACCTTCTCTCTCAACCACACAGAAATATAAGAGAGAAAAAGAAAATAAAAATCCTGGGGATGCACGTGGAGAGAAGCATAATTTTTGTGTGCACTAAGTTGTTATTTTACACCTGAGTTTGGGCTTTTTTTCTTTATTTTATCTAACTACTGCAATTTTCCTTCTCTCTTCTGTATACTTCAAGAGACAGATTGGACATAAAAACGAGTTTGCAAGAGGATTCAAATTCTGCCTTAGCTGCATGGCAGCTGTCCTGAGCTGATGCTTCATCATGAAGTTCTTATTTTCCACTTTAGGCAAAGCATTAATTATCTTTCTAAATTTTCTTTCCAACCTCTCCTCCTTTCTCCCTTACAACAAACTTTCAACTCTAAACCAGCAGCATAGCAGCCACAGTCCCATCCAACTTTAGATACCTATGCTTCATTGTGAGCCCACCTTCCATCAAGATTCACAGCTCCCAATGAAGCAGCCACAGTCCCATCCAACTTTAGATACCTATGCTTCATTGTGAGCCCACCTTCCATCAAGATTCACAGCTCCCAAGTACATTACTCTCTCATTTTTTTTTTTCACTTGCATCATTCCAACACATGCCAACCTCTAGCACATAAAATGCTTGGCTCATAGGAACAGACATATACAGCTGCACTGTAATTGTATAAAAAAAGCACACTAATAACTCTTCAGTGCATTCAAAAAACTCTGCTTGTTGCAGGAGTCTGGGCAGATTGGCACATGGTGCATGGGCGTAGATTACACAGCGCTTAACGGCTAGAGTTGGAGTGCTGTAGAACTCAAATACACCCACTTTAAATTCAAGAGAATGAAGCTTTCTTTTCTTCTTCCCAACAAGTGGATTTTAACCAAATATTGCAAGAATATTTGTGGAAAGCCAAATGTGCAGTGTGTAAACACGGAGGACTGCAATGGGAACCTCAATCTGAGAGACATATTCTTTTAATGAAAGGGAAGAAACATCCTATGGGAGAAGTGGCCAGTCAGAAACAGTTCTGATTTTTAATGTTAATTGCTTATGCAAGAGTTACAGAAAAAAATGTTACTTGTAGAAGTTTTCCAGCCAGTTTGTGAGTCCATTTTGAGGAAATTGTAAACTGTTCCTTGGGACTTCAAGAACAGGAAAAGGGAGCAAAATGCATTAAAAAGATGGTTTCTTTCAAATTATCTACCCAAGCGTCTTCCAGTGTGCAGTCTGAAAGCAGCTTTCCAATGTCAAATCTTCACATGCCATAAGATTTTCTATGGTTTACATGAGTATAAAACTGAAAGTCATATTGGAAAGCAGTGCTGATATTTTGTATAAAGATTATCACATTTGCAGTACAGATCTAACATTCACAAAAGCAGGCAGAACCACACATGCTGTGAGCATACCACTCCGGCTTAAAAGCTTTAATTCAGGAAAGTCACTCTATGGAGAAAAAAGTAAAATAAGCACTTGCCTAACTGGGACTGTTTAAACTACTTTCCTAAATAAGTGGAGCACACACTTAAGTGATTTCCCACTCCAAGGGATTACATCTTCAATAATTTTATGAATTAATTTTGAATCTAATTTAGGGAAACAGTGCTCCACTCTTTGGATATGTTCTCTTCTTGTAGCAATCCATGATGCATTTGTCATCAACAGTGCGTTCACTGCCCATTTGACCCCCTGAAGGACCAGGCTGGGACCAGTCACAGCACAGACTGATGTTCTGACTGCAGCTGCTGCACACCATAAATGCACTGAAGGGGCTAGCAGATCAGCAAGCCTTGAAAACTGCAGGAGACTGAGAAAACTACTTGAAAACTGAGACTGAGCTGGGGGAGACTTTTGGAAAAAAATACATAACAACCCTTCCAGAGCTGTAACAGTAGCCTCATGGGTTGTTGGGTTTTTTCCCATGGGATGGCAAGACAGAGGAAACAGAAACCTCCTTTGGGCTGTTCAGTTTCATGTTTGCTAAGGTGAAGAGGAAGAACAGTCTTGGAGACAACCAAGGTATCACAGTATCACCAAGGTTGGAAGAGACCTCACAGATCATCAAGTCCAACCCTTTACCACAGAGCTCAAGGCTAGACCATGGCACCAAGTGCCACATCCAACCTTGCCTTGAACAGCTCCAGGGACGGCGACTCCACCACCTCCCTGGGCAGCCCATTCCAGTAGCCAATGACTCTCTCAGTGAAGAACTTTCTCCTCACCTCGAGCCTAAACTTCCCCCGGCGCAGCCTGAGGCTGTGTCCTCTCGTTCTGGCGCTGGCCACCTGAGAGAAGAGAGCAACCTCCCCCTGGCCACAACCACCCCTCAGGTAGCTGTAGACAGCAATAAGGTCTGCCCTGAGCCTCCTCTTCTCCAGGCTAAACAATCCCAGCTCCCTCAGCCTCTCCTCATAGGGCTTGTGCTCGAGGCCTCTCACCAGCCTCGTCGCCCTTCTCTGGATACGCTCAAGCATCTCGATGTCCCTTCTAAACTGGGGGGCCCAGAACTGAACACAGGTGTGCATATCTACAAAGGAGAATCTTTTCCTTTGGTGGCCTGAAGGTGGAACAATGCAGATATACTGGTTACATTGTCAAGTGCAAGAAAAGATACAGATATCTAATGAAAAACAGTACATAAGAGAGAATTCATATATATATATATATATATATACACACACACATACACACACACGTGCATATTTCAAGCATCATTTTGCCCTGATTGATGATAAACACATTGGCTGAGGATATCATTTCCCACGGCTTTTGGGTTTCTGCAACATTTTCAAACATTTAGGGCACAGTCTGGAAACTAAGCTGACAGACCCCACCCTTGAGCGATATTGGCTTGCCACTGACCTCGTGCACCAGTCAGAAAGAATAGTCTGATTCATCTTTTACCCTGGCACGTGACTTCAGAAAAAAAAAAGCAAACAAGCGTTTCTCATTACACTTATTAGATTTGAGTATGGCTTGTTATTAATTGACTGAGGTAAAACAAAACTCTCTCACTGTAAGACATAATTATTTAAGCTAAAGTGCTGATGGCTTAAAATGTCATGTTATAGAGTATAATATATCCTAAAATGAAAGACAGAAGCATTTCCTTTGGCCCAGTTGCACTGAATTCAGTGCACTTGTTATGACCAGAAAATGAGACTTGAGACAAGTGTGGGAGATGGATGTTGTGCTTGTCTGAAACCAACCACCTAGGTTTTCCCTACTCCTATGGAAACAGCCAATCAAACAGCTACATCAGTGCAGGAGGCCTTTGAGGGGACAGGGCTATGTCCATGACAAATCAGAGACCAAGTCAAAGTATTTACCATCTATGTAGAAGCAGGACAATGAGATTTGCTTTATATATGTCCCTAAAGGTGTTTGTGTCCTGGTGGGGATATTGCAGTCCCTATCTTTCTCTAGCAGTTTCTAGTTTTCTGGTGTACCTTAATTTGGAGGGGGAAAGGGCTTCCTATTAGTAAATAATTTATAGATCATACTTATATCTTTGATTTATGAAGTGACTTATCTTCAACAAAGAGCATTACAAATGATAGGTTAGTTCACCCCTTCTGATTTTTGCCACTGAAAAGAAAGCTAGTTCAAGTAGCCCAGAAATCTGTCAGAGGAGGGAGGGAGCTGATTGCAGCATTGTCATTTTCCCCTTTGCCTGTAGCTCGAAGGACGGCTGCATATATGAATTCTGGCTGACTGGAGGTCCGCTGAGATTTGGGGCTGGGAAGGAGCTCAAGTAAAATGTGTGTCCTGGGCAGCCACAAACCCAGGAGGACCAACATTATATGTGGCATAAATGTCTGATAAATCCACAAGGGGATACGTATAGAAGTAATGACTTGGCTTAATCAATAGCAGCTGCTAGTTTCACTTTTATGCCATTGTATCTCATCAGGGCGTGAGGTGTTTTGGCATGTAACAGGTCCTGAAAGATCTGTGGTAAGAAATGTAGTTTGGGGGAAACATTGTAAAGGTTTTTGACACCCTCCAAATGCATCAAAAATCTGTGAGGTGTTGCTGGTGTTTCCTAACTTTGGCTTCCTCACAAATTTTTGTGGCTGAGGTGGAGGTGCTTAGGGTTGAATCCACCAGCAGCTAATGATGAGCACTGTGCAGCCTCACCTTTAAGCACCTTGTGAACAAGGCAGAATCCAAACCCCTAAATTATGCATCTAGGCTCCCCTTCAAAATTAGAAAAGTCTGCTGCCTGAGAGTGGCTTGTCACAAGCTGACATGCTGAGCCACGAGCCAGTAGGAATGGTTTATCCGGTTACTCTGTAAGGATTAATTAGCATGGGGACAAGTCCTCAGGCCTCTTTTTATCCTGCCGAGTGCTTTAAGTGAGGGCTAGGGAATCAGTGAGGGTTTTTTTTCCTCCCTGCTTTGTTTATTCAGTGTCCTTTCTCCATCTTTTGGTGGTGAATAACCCTTCCCCAGGGAAGGGAATATAACTGCAATCCACCCTGTGACATGGTGTGAGTCCATGAGTATGCGTTCCAGCCTCCAAAGTGGCAGGCAGATCTCTCCTTGTAGGAGACGTGGCTTGGGGGGAGGAATTCCTTATGCAGGGGGCTCTCTGTGGAAACAGGTATATGAGGCACACAGAAAACGTGCACCAAAACAGTGAAACATTTCCACAGAAGCTACCTATCATAGCATAAAGATATGCCCTAACAAAAATTCACTTGCAGAAAGCTGGTAGGCTCTCACTTTCCACCATGTCTGTGATGGGGAAATTTGGAAAACACAACTCATTTTCCTTCATTACTTTCTGCAGGGTATCTGTACAGGCAGAACGGACATGAGGAGGAGTTTTTCCCCCTGACTTGGCATTGCCCCACAAAAGAGAATATTTTTCAGCTCCTCCTGCATTAGAAACATCAGCATGTGCTTTCCAGTGCTGCTTTTGGCATTGAAAGGGGATTACTCAAGTGGACTTTGCTTGTGACAGAATGGAGGTTGACAATAAACAGAGAGCAATGGCATCCTAAGAAGAGGATTTCACTGTGAGTATGTGTCTATAATGACAATGTTCACCGTCAAAATCCTTCACCAGCCCAGCTCTTTCACTTACATAGCACAAGACACGGAATTTCTTTTTTGTCCCAAAGGTATATAACCCATAAATTCTAAGAAACTTCTGTTTACAGCTAGGAAAAGGCAAAATCAAAACCTATCCAACATAAGGTGTGCATGTGGACACCATGGACCTGTGCACACACCTTCCATAAGATAAGGTTTCCATGCACGTATTTACCAGCCTACACTGGGACCTAGAGTGGCTGTTATAGGTGCAGTAGGTGCAGCAGAAACTCGGAGAAGAGCACTCCTTCCTCTTTGGAGATCAGATCAATGTCCACCACGACTCTATGACCACTATGGAGCTCCAGGATGGAGGTGGCCTTACAGAATGCTGAGAGAAGGACAAGCAAACAAGCCACCCTGAGCATTTGTGTGATGATGTGACTTACAAGTTCATTTGAAGCTCTTTCTCCCTAGAGCAACTGAATCCTCTATTCAGCCACAACAACAAATCTCCTTTCAGCACAGAGCTCTTTATATACTGGCAGCATTAATGTCTGGTGCTTAAGAACATCTGGGCATATTCATGATAGGACAGGAGTATTAGATCTGTCACAGTAATGGCTGGTGCCTCCAGAACACCTATGTGAGAGCTACAAAATGGCATTGTCCCCTTTTCCTTTTTTGTTGTTTGGCTGTTGGGTTTTTTTTAAGCTGTTTTGTGGTGGTTTGGTTTTTTTATTGGGGGAGGGGCAACTGATTTGATGGGCTTGTGGGGTTTTTTGGGGGGTAGAAGATGATCTTCCAGAATCAACCCAGTAAAAAGAATCGTCATAAAACCTCACACCATTGACTTGTAAATGGAATTGAATCTGTGGAGTCTACATAATGATCCTATCAAAAAGGGAAGGAGCTATCACATTCATATAACAGATGAGATATGAAATGACTACTATGGCAGATGAACACCCCAGAGGTATTTTGCTTTATTCTACTCACTGCGTTTGTATCTCCAGTTTCTCTAATTTTAGTTATTTTTTCCTCAGGTCTCAAGACAAGAACAGAAAGACTTTCCCTTGCTTCTTTCTTTTTTCCCCCTTTTTTTAACAAATAACCTCATACAGAAGTCAATAATATAAATACTTATGTTTCTGAGGTCAGTGCTGGGGCTTTATTAAAACTGATTTTTCACAATATATTCCTCTGCTGTTACTTCTGCTGTTGCTGCTAGAAACCTTCCAGTCATTTCCCCTTCCCTATAACCATCATTTGGGTTGCCGAGAAGTTAAAGTACTTGCAGCAGACAGGGGCCAAGCGGTGACAGGCTCACCTTCCTCACTAAAGAAATTACCCTGCTTAGGAAAATCGGATGCAAAGCCCTCATCCCTCCCCTTCTAACCCTCACATATTCCTCTACATCTCTTACCTCCATCCCTTTCCCCCTTCTCCCCTGGCCCCCTCCGCTCAGCATTTTGATTAGTGACTACTTAAAATAATCAGAACAGCCACTTAACTGGGAGTCTCACACTCGCACCTGAAGCTAAAACACAGTGTCATAAAAATGAAAAGTCATCAGAATCGCAAAGACTGCTGTTTGCATGCAGCTGCCAGAAGAATATATTCATACAGCAGTGATTGTGCAGCGCTGCTGTTAGTCAGCACGGGTTGGATTAGTACACAGACCCTTCTATCACGGCCCTCCAGGGATTCACACCCTGGGTTTAATTAGGGTTTGAGCCTGGTTCTGCTTCAGAGAGATGCTGAGTTAAGTGCAGCCCCAGTGTATTGCGCTGGATGACCTCTGTCTGCATGGAACACGCTCCTGCTGTGGCATACACAACATGTGTGCACACCCCTCACACACATTCTCCTACTCCTTTTTTATAAATTATTGGCAATACTACAGTGCACAAGCTGGAGGGTACTGGTTAAACCATGTGCTTTGGACTTATTAAACATTGCTGGCCCCAGGGAACCAAATGAGCCAGGGCTCACTCGTAGGAACTGTTGTTGGCACACTCTAATTGTATAGAACAATATAATCCAATGTGATGTAATGAAGATCTATGGAGGAAAACAGCCCTTTCCTTTGAAGAGAATGCCAATGTATTTTAATTTTTATTTAATTCACTGACAGACTGAGATGAAAAGCTCAATGTGATCTTCCACCATATTCTACATACCACATAAGCCCTGTACAGATGTATATCCTGTATAAATCTGTATCAATAAACAGGGTAAAAATTGGAGGTAAAACAAAGAGAAGAAGAAATTCAGAGTTAAAAATGGCACTGAATCAATCCTTCACACCTCTCTCCCATTACACAAAGGAAGGGAAATGTCCTATACTGTGCCCAGAGCACAGATAGCTACCTTTGGATTACACAGTGGTACTGAAAGTGCAGTGCATCTAACCTCAATCTTATTTTAACTTTTTTATTCTCTTTCATTGTTTTGGTCTGAAAAGCCCTCAAGGAAGATTGTGAAAAGTGCATTAGCTACCTGAAAGAGCAGTTGTCTCCTATATAAGTACATATTTAGAAACTATTCCAAAGACTCCTGAAGTTAAAGGAAATATTTCCATAGCTTTCAGCGGGCTTGGATAAGGTGGTTATCTAAAATGAACATTTATACCAACTTTATAATTTCTACTTAGGTTAATGATTGAATAAAAATAGAGATAAAGCCTTTCAAAATAGAAACAAATACAGTAACTTGTGTTACCATAACTTGCTTGGCCTGTGATAATTTCATCTGTCTTCCCTCACTATTTGTTTGCTACAGGGGAGAGGGATGTAGGCTTTGAGCAGGGCAGTGCTGTACAGAAAAGCACAGGAGCAAAACGGGAATAGAAAACAGACAAAATGTGTGCCACCAAGAATGGAGCTGAGCATGGGGTCACTACAAAGGGTAGCCTACATGGCTTTTGCTGACAGTCACATAGAAAAATTTGCCACCTTTGTCCCCTTTTTGATATTAGCCATTGTTACCTGTCTGATTTTGTTCAACCTCAAATCCTGCTTTTTTCAGTGGTCTCCTTGTTACCTGTGTCCCTGTGTAAGCTTTGCTCAGGAAAGCAGAAGAATGGCAGATTTGAGGGGAGATGTCGGAGGGAAAAGAATAGGAAGGAAGAAGGTATGAAATGGTCAAGTATGACCAAGGGAAAAGCATGGAAATATTTGCTTGCTTCTAAGCAAGATCAAAATATTCCCCAAATCACAAGGTACCTTATGAACATGCGAAACTTGACTATGGAGCTAGGGCTAAATTCAAACCCAGTTAAACACTGAGGGGAAAAACTTTAAGGAGTTGATGGTTGCACTAAGCATAAAGGAGGAAATAATAGCTGAAGTTCCTTCCATGATTTCCTCTTTCACACACTAGCCTACATGAAAATACCAGGAGACTCCTGGTTCAGATTTTTATAAGCGGAAGGACACATGGAAAACTTAAGAAAGATCCCATGGAAAACTTAAGAAAGATCCCACAGAAAAAATCACTCCAACTCTTCACAAGAAGAAATTTATCAGTTACGTTCCAACCAGAACATTACCACTGTAATGTGTGCTGCAGGTTCCTCTCTTTGACATGCCAACAATATCTCCAGGCATGCTGTTCTGAGTAGTATTCCCTCAGCTTAGCTTATTCAGAAGCCCTTCCTGTGAGCTAGAAGTGTGAGCATACTGCTTGATGTCTCCAGACTTCCTGCCTCTTCCCCAACCGCACAGCAGTGACACACAGCCTTTGTTAGGGGATGGTGCTTGCTGTGCAAATGGAGGTAGAGAGGGAGGACTAGGGTGGAAGAGCAAAGCCTGATATACTTTATCACTGGCAAGAGTTGTTACAGTCTTTTCCTCCTGCTTTTACATGGCTTAGCCACATCTTCCATGGCTTAGACCCAAGTGATGTTTTCCTTTCTTGGTTGGATGTAACCTTCAGATAATAGGCAAAAATTCAGAGAGATGCTCACTCTCATTGGGTTTTTGGTGCTCTCTCATGGGAAGGCTTTTGAGAAGCCTCTCTTGCACTCTCACATCTAAAAATGCTCTGCTCATCAGAGAGGTTCAGGCAGGGCAGGTCTTAGTGGTAATATTTTCGTGTGAAGGAAGAACCGCACCACAGTTAACAATAAGCACTTCTTCAAGAGCTAATTGAAGATAGAATGTATAACACCATCTGTAACCAGCCATCTGGTGATTCCCAATAACACTGCCTTCCACACCACAAGGAGGGGAGGAATTTATAGAATAGCAATCTAGTTTGAACAATCTGATCTGGATAAAACACGAGCCCATCTTTGCCACCTCCTCAGCCATTACCCATATTCAGACGGTGAGAAACCACAGCTCTTGTGAGGGTTTCTTAAAAAATACTATCAGACCATGAATAATAATGATGATGATAATCAGAAGTGTATTTATTAGTTACCTCTGAACTTTCAGATTCCAGCCAGACAAGATGCAGGAAACTAAAACCTCAAGAGAGTCTTTTTTCACAGGAATGGCAGACCAGTTTTGCATTCCCAGGGGACAGTGCTCGCAGAGATAAGTATCTAAACTTGGGAATGATAATCTGAGTTGAACTTCCAAACATTTTGCAGTTCGCCATCATTGCCTGTGTCTTCCCTTACAAAGACATGAAGGGACTGTAAATTAATGACCACCAACCTGCCAGCTGTGAATCAACAATATATTTTACTCGCAGGAATGCAAAACCAAAACAATTCCCCCTCAAACACCAGCGGTTTCTGATGTGCTCTCCTAACATAAAAACATCTGACATTTTTGCCACATATCATTAGTGAAATTTGAACCTGTGCTGAATCCTCAAGCGGCCTTTTCTTTAAACTGTGAGAGAATTTCAGCAACTGCACTTGGTACCCTTGCAAATACAGTCAGAGAATGGTAATAGGGACAGAACTTCGCTTTTAGCAACACAAATGGCACCAACTATAATAAATATGAGAAGTGATTCCCAAATCGAAGACTGGCAAATAGTTACCCAGCTGCTATAGAAATAGCAAGATAGATTTTTTTTTTTTTTTTAAAGAAAAGAAATTAAATGAAATGGATATTAGCTGGAAACATCTGTGTTCACCACAGAGCAAAATGCATATTCAGCAGCCAGTTTATTGGCTCTTTAGAGGATGTGAATGGTGCATTGTAAATAATGACACGCCTGTAATAAATTCCCAGTAAAAAAGAGAGGGGGACTGAGCCCGTTCCTCCCACAATTCACATTTCTGGGTCCCTGCTGTGAGTGATGATTCACAGCAGTCACAAATTCCTGTTTTCAAAATGCTATTGTATACTCCAGGGCTTTCATTAAGTTTTACACTAGCAAGGGAAATTTAAAACTTGAGAGAGAGAGAGAGAGAGAGAGAGAGGCTCTGTGGTGACATTCATTTAACACTCACTGTACTGCACTGATAGATGTGATAGGAGGGTGCATGTCAGAAATCAGACTATGTTGCTTTCTTTAAATGTAAAGAACAGTGCATGAAACCTTGACAGTGTATAAGAAACAATTCAAAACTCACCAAAATTGTGACTTGACAGCTTTTGTGTTTTGGAGGTGTATAAAACATTGCATAAATGTATTGGGCTTCAGCATTTAATTTGTGCTCCTACGGGACAGGCAGCTGTCTTAATTTCCTTCCTGACTCAAGTGTATCAGGCCTGTGAATGTTATGTATAAAAGATGTACTGCTCCAACTGTACAGTTTCAGGACTGAGCTAGCTGCAAAGAAAGATTCCACTGCAGAGAATGTACCTTTTGCTGTCAACACTGAGTATCAAGATGTGCAGGTGAATTTCCTACCCTGACCAGGGAATTCCTAGAACATCGTTCTGGCTCATGGAGTTCCAGCATGCTCCCTCCGCTGGGCCTTTCACCTCCAGGACACAGTTTTATATTCAGTCTACATCATTTCAGCCAAACGGTTGTTCTACAGCTGCAAAGCGCTCTAATGAGATGAGTTTTTGGCAGCCTCGCAAAGTTCTCGGTGCCCAGAGTCACACATGTTGTGCACTGTCTGCTGGCTACCTCTGTCTGCACTTAAGAAGGCACTCTAAGGTTATTTTTTTTTTAAGCAAAGAATGTATTGCCCAGTGGCCAAAATGTTACACAAACTTCTCACATGAGCAAATTTGCCGTACCCCATCCATTTAGAAAGGAGGCATCCTAATTCTCAGGTAGATTAAGGGCAGATTTCCCAAGAACAAGGGCCAAATTCTGCTCCACTTTGTTGTGGGTATTTTTTTCACCCAAGTGCAATTTCATCTTTTCATTGAGGTTACTCGAGCAAAGACAGTATCACAGTCTCACAGTATCACCAAGGTTGGAAGAGACCTCACAGATCATCAAGTCCAACCCTTTACCACAGAGCTCAAGGCTAGACCATGGCACCAAGTGCCACGTCCAACCTTGTCTTGAACAGCTCCAGGGACGGCGACTCCACCACCTCCCTGGGCAGCCCATTCCAGTAGCCAATGACTCTCTCAGTGAAGAACTTTCTCCTCACCTCGAGCCTAAACTTCCCCCGGCGCAGCCTGAGGCTGTGCCCTCTCGTTCTGGTGCTGGCCACCTGAGAGAAGAGAGCAACCTCCTCCTGGCCACAACCACCCCTCAGGTAGTTGTAGACAGCAATAAGGTCACCCCTGAGCCTCCTCTTCTCCAGGCTAAACAATCCCAGCTCCCTCAGCCTTTCCTCGTAGGGCTGTGCTCGAGGCCTCTCACCAGCCTCGTCGCCCTTCTCTGGATACGCTCAAGCATCTCAATGTCCCTTCTAAACTGGGGGGCCCAGAACTGAACACAGTACTCAAGGTGTGGTCTAACCAGTGCAGAGTACAGGGGCAGAATGACCTCCCTGCTCCTGCTGACCACACCATTCCTGATGCAGGCCATTATGCCATTGGCTCTCTTGGCCACCTGGGCACACTGCTGGCTCAAGACAAGACAACTGTCCCTTTCTGGACTAGATGACCTTTGGAGGTCGCTCCCAACCCAGCCCATTGTATGATTCATAGGACTGCAGTGTATTTATCTGCTGCTTTTTTTTCCCCCCTGAAATTTAAAGCCTTCTTTCACAATTTTTTACCTCTATTAACCCTACTCATGTTTCGTGTTACAAACTGCACCCTACACAGGTATGGAGACACAGGAGCATAAAATAAAAGCAGTTCAGATTCTGTGTAATAATACTGTAAGACTTCATCAACACCACAGGTTTAATTTTTTTCAGGGTCATTTGAAGACAGAATTTGTTACATTTGCTGCGTTTTCTACTTTGAACCACAAATTGGTAGAAATCTTGGAAACTGACCCACTGTGTTTAATTCAAACACAAACACAAAAATGAAAATGATGATGTTCTTCTCTCCCTCATCCTTTCACAGAATCACAGAATTCTCAGGGTTGGAAGGGATCTCAAGGATCTTCCAGCTCCAACCCCCCTGCCATGGACAGGGACACCTCACACTAGATCAGATTGCTCAGAGCCACATTCAGTCTGGCCTTAAAAACATCCAGGGACGGAGCTTCCACCACCTCCCTGGGCAACTTGTTCCAGTGTCTCACCACCTTCATAGTGAGGAACTTCTTTCTAATGTCTAATCTTGGATCTTTTCCTCCCTAGTCCTATCACTACCTGACATCCTAAAAAGTCCCTCACCAGCTTTCTTGTAGGCCCCCTCCAGATATTGGAAGGCCACAGTAAGGTCTCCTTGGAGTCTTCTCTTCTCCAGACTGAACAGCCCTAACTCTTTCAGCCTGTCCTCCTGGAAGAGGTGGTCCAGCCCTCTGATCATCCTCCTTGCCCCTCTCTGGACACATTCCAGCACATCCATATCTTTCTTCCAATAGAGATTCCAGGACTGGACACCATACTCCAGTACTGCAGAACTAGACTTTGCATTGTCTCAAAATACGGATTAAAGTTTAATTCAACTACTGGTTATGAGTTTTGGTTAATAAAATAATGTGTAAGGTGGCAAAATACTTGAAAAATTAAGTAGTCAATGACTGGTACTTCATTAATTTGCATTGTTCAGGAGCTGGGACGGAGAAAAAAAAATATGCTGTAAAAGCACCAGGCTGAAAGATCTCACAGCAGCACCTACCCAACTCTCCTAGCTCAGTATCTCCGTCCTTCCTCATGAAGATATCCATGAGGCTGTCCAGCCCAGCACCACAACTCTTCCTCCACACCTCACCCAACCCCACCCCAAGCCTGCATTTTGGGAAGCAGGATTTGTAGCTCCACGCTAGTTATTTCTTTTTCCAGGGAGCTGCCATTTTGTGGAGCGGCACCGACATAGTATGCTGCAGCAGGATCAAACCCTCTATGCTCTTAGAGAAGCTGCTATTTTTGGTTCTTCTCTTCCTTTTTTTCTCACCTGTGTCAAGGAGCTAAAGGTATTCAAACTGACTGCATCCATTTGTTCAAGGTATGGAAAACAAGTTTTTCTTTCCTTTTGAGAGTAGGAGGAATCACACAGTGTATGATTCTGTGATTCCATGAATCACACAGCATAAAGGTGCAGCTGCCTGTGTCACCGTGTCGCAGAATCACAGACTGTTAGGGGTTAGATGGGACCTCGAAAGGTCATCTGATCCAATCCCCCTGCCAGAGCAGGATCACCTACCTATAGCAGATCACACAGGAATGCATCCAGGCGGGTTTTGAATATCACCAGAGAGGGAGATTCCACAATCCCCCTGGGCAGCCTGTTCCAGAGTTCTGTCAGCCTCACAGGGAGAAAAAAATTTCCTCATGTTTACATAAAACTTCCTATGCCTCAGCTTCCACCCATGGCCTCTTGTCCTGTCATTAGGCATCACTGAGCAGAGCCTGGCTCCATGTTTTTGGCACTCGGCCTTTACATATTTATAAACATCAATGAGGTCACCTCTCAGTCTCTTCCAAGCTAAAGAGCCTCAGCTCCCTCAGTCTTTCCTCTACACTCTCTTAATCATTTTTGTGGCTCTGCGATGGACTTTCTCAAGCAGTTCTGTGTCCTTCTTGGACTGAAGGCCCCAGAACTGGACACAGTACTACAGATGTGGCCCCATCAGGGGGCCTGTAGAGGGAGAGGAGAGTCTCTCTCAACCCACTAACCACAGCCCTTCTAATACACCCCAGAATGACATTGGCCTTCTTGGACACCAGAGCGCATTGATGGCTCATGGTCTTCCTTCCATCCACTAGGGTCCCTGAGGCCTTTTCCCCTACACTGCTCTCCAGCAGGTCAGTCCCCAGCCTATACTGTTCCCTGGGATTGTTCTTTCCCAGGTGCAAGACTCTATACTTGCCCTGGTTGAATTTCATTAGATTTCTCCCTGGCCGAGTCTCAGCCTGTCCAAGTCTCACTGAATGGCAGCACAGCCTTCTGGTTCAGTTACTCCACCCAGGTTGGTGCCATCAGCAGAGTGCACTTTATGCTCTCATCCTGGTCCTTTATGAATATATTGAATAGAACTGCTCCCAGTACTGACCCCTGTGGGACTCCACTATTACAGGCCACCAACCAGACTCTGTCTCACTGACCACAAGTCCCAGGCTTCTTTCCTTTAACCAGTTCACAATCCACCCACAACTCATGTCATGGCCCTAGTTCTTCAGATGGGGTCCCATCCATGTGATATCAGTGCAGCAGAGAACCCAGGTCCTCTTTAATGCTATGACTGTGTGAAGTAACAAGAACAGGAAGAAGCAGATAGGCTTCATACCTATAAAATGGTATCTCTCTTGGACGTTTTTACTTCTGTTGTTTGTGAGGTGGATAACATGAATTTCCAAAATGAGTTGGTGCTAAATGCCAGATTCACTGGTAGAAAATGCATTTAGGTATTTGGGTAGATCAGCTAACAGTGTTTGTTTACCAAAATAATATTCAAGCTGAGGCATGCTTTAAGATAGGAAGCTTTTGCTTTACAAGATCCCTGAGGCACAAAAATGGAAACTTCTCCTTACCCTCTATATCACTGGGGGGGAGAGGAGGAGTGGATAAATAACATTTTAATTTTTTTTTTTTGGTGGTACTCAGAGATTTACACTAAAAATAATCAGACTTGACTCTTCCTTAAACTTCAGTTTTTCTAAGAGGTTGTGATGGTTTGGGTGTTACCCACCACCATACTTAAGAAAATCACCCAGACTAGATTCAGCTGATCTGGAAATTGAAGAATGAAGCTATATTGACAGCTAAGCACAATATACAAGCAGATATTTACAATAGATACACAGAAATATACAAGTTAAAAAGTAATACAGAAACACAACAGCCCTCCCAGAAACCTGAGTCCCCAGGAGGGGCTACCAACCACCCTTCCCTCCTCACCCCTCTACCTTACCCCAGACTTTGCCTTACGTTCAAAGTGAGTTTAGAGGGTCGGCCAGGGGGGTTAGGAAGCAGAAGGATTAGTCAGGCAGCAAGTTAGAGAGAAAAATTCATGCAGCCCCAGAGATAGAGAGCAACTTCCTTATCTATGTTTGTGTTCTTGTTATTATACATCTCAGCAAACCTATGAGTGAAGTAGATATCACCACTGTTTCCTTTTCATAACCTACAGTCTAATTCTTCTCACCAAAATATCCCAGCTAGGCTCAAACTAGCACAGAGCTGTATTGTCTTATGGCTAAATTTTGGTAGGTGTTTTTTTTTTTCCATGTGATACCATCATAATCAGGTTTGTCTGGTGCTCTCAGAAGTGCAGAGCTTTGGTTTCAGTGTGGAGTGGTTGGCAGAAGAAGACCTCCACTTGGGAATTTGATCTGAGAAAGGCCAAATCTTTCAAACACCATGATATACTCCACAATGGATTTCCTTGACTTTTGTGGTAATAGGAGATAATGCAGATCCAATTGGAAAAGAGAACCACTCCAAGTTAAGATGTGAAAACTGGATTTGACAGAGCAAGTATTGTTTGCTAATTTAGCAGATCATTTCCTTGTACAGGCAAAGCAAAACAAATATGTCTGTGCATTTAGAACCTGAAATTCATTCATGTTCCTTTCTGCAGATCCTTAGCACTCTTTATATGCTCATTTTAAGCTAAACCATTTCAAACCATCCCATTTTTAAAGCTGTGAGGATGTTTTCTTGTAGAAAATTATTGGATTATGTTTCACATAAATAATTCATATGTTTTTCCCAATTCTAGGAATAGTTTTTTTCCCTGTCTCAAGGTGACTTTGAGTCTCGTCACTTTACAGCAGACTTCAGAGGTTTTCATCACCCTGTTTGCAAGTACTATTTCAGTGGTTAATCACATCAGGGACAGCTGTCTCTGGGGTGCCCTTCTTGATACTGGGATGGAAAAAGCCTTTACAGACCCTTCCTTTGGGGCTCCAAGCACAAAATCTACCACTGACATATGGCCTGCAGAGAGGGGAAGCCAATAAAATGATATCACAGCTATTAAATGGGTTCAACGATTTTTGTCTTTTGTTTTTTTCCTGTTTCAATAATTTCTTTGGACCCTGCCCCACCACCATTGATTCTACCCCAAGAGAAGGAAGCAGAAAACCAGTCACTGTGGGAGTAAGAAGCACTACACAGCAAACTACTTTCACCTCCCATGAGAAACTGAAATGTGTTCCCAAAAAGAGGACTTAGAAACTTTTCTCTAAATTGCAAGAATGTGAATTATTCCTGTTAGAGACAGAGCATGAGAGAGAAATGAGAATAGCTGTAGTTTCTCATCACAGCACTATTCTTCCCTTCACCACTTATCAATATGTAAACTTTGTTTTCTCAGGAGTAATGACTTTACAGCCACTGGGGACAATAGGGAATGTCAGATAAGAGACTCATTACACATCAAAACAGCTCAGCCTGACAAGACTGGGATGAAATTCAGGAAGAATGAGTACAATTTTATTTGGTTATATTTTGTTTAAAAGTGGCCACTAAACAATAATATAATGTGTTGGATTTTTATTTAAACCCTGTGCTCATAGGACTCTTTTTTCCTCTCTTTTTGTCACAGCTGAAGCTTTACTGAAAAGAGAACTCTGCATCCAATGCTGCCATCTCATTTTCAGCTTTGAGGAAGGAATTCAAAAGCAGAGGAAAGTTCAGATCTAAACTTTGTGTCTCCTGCTTCTCTCTTCCTGCATTCCACCACACGTTGCAGAAGGAGGTAGCTGGCAACACATATATAGCTTTCAGCTACTGTATAATGGATTTTGACACAGGCCACAGTGGTGATGACCTGTATGAAGTGGACACCTGTTATGAAATCTCATATGATTTTGCAAAGAGCTCATGATAAATGTTGTCAGTTGAACAGTCAAGCTCTACAGGCTATGAATTCATAATGGGTTTCTTGGTTGTGACTACTTGTGCCGGGATACATAGGTTGAGAAATGAAATCCAGATGATAGCCAAATCGCTGTTTCTACACTCCAACATCATAAGCCACACACATGGTCTCTGAAAAGGTCCCCAGACTTTGAGCTGCAAAGGAGTTTACACCAATGCTATTGGCTGAGGGAACTTTTTGAATGTCTCCACTTTATGTAAACTAAAAATTTGTCTGGAATATCTAACACTGGCTGTGCTTTCTTAGCAGAAATTGCCGTGCATATATTAGCCACCAAGTGTACCGAGGTCCTTGGCATCAAAATAAACCTTCCTTTCATTCTAAAAGAATTGTTCCTGCACAATATGTTCAAATTGTTTTTGCACAAAGAAAACACAGGTTAGCAGAACAGAATTAAAAATATCCTCTTCTCTTTGGTTCTACACTTATATCTTCCTGAATGCCTCAGATTCAGCAGATCCACTTTGAACATTCGGCTGGTTGATCACTAAAGAATTTCGTCTGTGAGTCAGCTCTACTGTCCTGATGGTTTCCACTGTGCTTGTGTCAAATGAACATGGAAATCAAATGATCTTAAAGGACTGCTGAAGAGGCCTAGCAGATCTACCACTTTTCTAGGAATATTTGATATTTACTATTTGCTTAAATGATGACATCTTATAGAAACAATGAGTAGCATAGTATAGAACCCTACTGAACCTACAAACTCATGACAGTGGGGAAAAAAGGCAAAGCTCCATAGATTTAATGACCACAAATGAAAAACTAAAAGTAGATCAATATAGCAGTCGAAGAAGTCAAGTAAATATAGAGGATGTTTACTACCCCAGCTACTGGTTAACTATGGTCTGGATAACCTGCTAATCAGCCCTCTACAGTGTAAGACTGAAAACCTCTTTGTCTCATATTTCAGTGATAGTGTAAATGTTGAGTGTAAAATCTCAGTTAAATACCAACAGCTGCACGTTGTGTGCAGATGCACACAAATCATAGCAATTTCTTTGTCTTAAGGATGTGGGTTGTGTGGGCAGTATTTTCAGGACTTCATTTAGTCCAACTGCTGCATCTTAACCAGAACTTTTTTGCCATGAGACTGGAAGGTGAAGACCAATTAGGAATCTGCTGCTGAGAAATAGATGAATGTTTGCACTAGTGTAAAATTACATTCCACATGTAATATTGTCACAAACTTAATTCCAGGGGCATTCTATAGTTTCAGAGAAGTGGCTTAACTGGGAGAAACATCCTGTTGTCAGCTGTTCTATACACTGGGCAGCCTGTATGCAGTGAGGCTTAGATCTTCTTAGATGGTTATGGTCATTATACACACAGTCCTTTCATATTCGTTTAACTCAAGAGGCAAACCATGATCTCTGTGCCATAGCCAGGCCTAGAGACAGCAGGAAGACTCACAGAGACCACAGATACACATATAGACAGGGAAAACTGTTTCACTGTAACCAAAGAGGGATAAGATGGTCAGCTTCCACTCTACATTTCTGGAACTAAAGTTTTACTTCTTTCAAAGCATTAAGTCAATGATGATAACAATTACAGTAGCTCAAGAGATAACAGTATTCTGGCCAATAATAAATCATACAGCACAGGCCCATCCTCAACCAAATTGACTGCAGCCTTTGGTGTTTCTTTAATTATTTTCTGATGTAAGTTAGGGCTCTTGACTGAAGGAAAATTATAAGAAGGTTTGTTTTAGTTCAAAAGCATCTCCAATTCCAACTATGTAACACTGACAAGTCAAAGATTATTTGCTTTGAGCTATGAGTAAAACAATAAATCATTCACCGTTTTCTGGACATGTAACTGCAAATTCCTTTGTTAAACCTATTTGCTTGCCAGTTGCACTGTGAATTATAGATTAATTACTCAATAACAGTTCTGAAGGTGATGCCTGATTGAGGATGCACACTCTCACATCGCCAAGTGAAGTCAAACACACGTGTTTAGCTTCAATCTGGCTTTAGCATATGAGCCACTCTACAAAAGGATCATAAAACAAAGTACAATGTGACAACCGTGGCTACCACTGATGTTCCTTGTGCAAAAGAGACAAGATACAGGAATATCTACCATGGAGAACCAGATGGAGAGGGTCTTATAGATGCTTGGTGTCCTGATTCAGACACATCTGCTCAGGTGGATTTATTACACTCCAACAATGACAGCCTAAACCACAGCTCACTGGCATCAACAGGAGTCTTTCTCCTGCCTTCAGAGAATAGGAGCAGATTCTGAAGGTGGATACAACTCTTCCCACTAGTATCAGTAGATGATAGGTAGAGAATGTATTTGAAGAGCTGTGTCTAATTGATTTCATAAGGTTTAACTTCTACCAAAATAAAAGTCTTAAGCCTTTTTTGATTAATCACTTCGTGGTGTTTTTTATTCTTTCACAGTCTTTACTAATTTAAAACCTGAAACTTATAAGCATGTAAATGCAGTACTGATAAGAGATAACATAAAAGATTTGTAAGACTGATAAGATACTGCAAACAAAAGGGGGGAAATGGTTCTTAATTATTCTAAACATATAAATTATGATTCAAATCACTTTGCTTAGACTATTCAGGAGAACTTTTAGGAAGAACATTTAGAAGGTTTTATATGTAAGCCTGGTCAGAATTAAGTCACCTTAGAATTTAGCCTGGTAAAATTAATTGATGGAAGGGAGAAGTTTGTATAAGCGTTGTTAAAGCACAAATCTGCTGTTGCTAAAAGATTTCTCAGTAGGTAAAGGTCATCATAGGAATGCAAATTGAAAAAAAAAAAAAACCAACCCAACAACCTTTTCCTGATTATACTAATTGCATATTAATTTAATATTATAATGATATAGAACTCCAGCTATAACACTCACATGGTCTTAGAAATGAAGCAAAAAAACCAGTTACCATTACCCTTTTGGAAACTGAAAGATAACCAAAGCAAGAACTCTTCAGGTTTATATTTGCCTTGTATGACTAAAACTAATCACAAAATCCTTACATGAAACAGCCATCATGTTCTGCATTTCTGGGTGATTTTATGCTATGTGTAAAGTGTATTATTTACTCACTCCAGTTACAGGGGAGGAGGACAAACTGGGTCATTACTTTTTAGAAATACTGCACATGAGCTCTTAAAATATTTAAAAACATATCTGTGCTAAGTGACATAATTTTGATGACTGGAATGAAGTTGCAGAGACTTTGCTGAAAGCTTGATGGCACTTACTCTGAAAGATGCTGAAGTGCATATCAATGTATTCATGAATGCTTGGGACCAGCATGACACTGCTGGATGCTAGCCTTGTCATAGTTTCTCCCCATGTCACCCACCCAGTCATTAGGAACAGGCAAGCTGAGGATCTCTACCTTTTTCCCTAGAACTAATCTGTACAAACTGTGTGGAGAAGAACTGCCTGCACTTTCATTTTCAAGTGTGCTCCAGCCATGTGAACTGCATCTGTTCCAGCATGTTGCTGTGTGCAGCAGTGGCCTTGGCTTTCTAAAGAATCCTTTCCACTCTTGAGTGCATGTAGGCATTTTGAGTGTGTGCTGAACCTGTCTCCACACCACACAGTTCATTCTGGATTAAGTCCATTTTATACAAGATACTTTTCAGCAGCACAGTCTACTAAAATAACACAGGTTTATGTTAAACCCAACCATAGAATCAGAGGATGGTTTAAGTCGGAAGGGACCTCAAAGATCATCTAGTTCCTACTGCCTGTCATAGGCAGGGACACCTCCACTAGAACAGGTAGCTCAAGGTCTCATCCAACCTGGCCTTGAACGCCTCCAAGGAGGGAGCAACCACAACCTCCCTGGGCAACCTGTCCCAGTGTCTCACCACCCTCAATGAAAAGAACTTCTTCCTAACTTCTAGTTTAAATCTCCTCTCTGCCAGTTTAAACCCACTACTTCTCAACCTGTCATTACAACACCTTGTGAATAGTCCCTCCACAGCCTTGTTGTAGGCCCCCTTCAGATACTGGAAGAACACTGTAAGGTCTCCTCGAAGCCTTCTCTTCTCCAGGCTGAAGAGCCCCAACTCTCATAGCCTGTCCTCATAACAGAACTGCTCCAGCCCCCTGATCACCTTCGTGGCCCTCCTCTGGACTCACTCCAACAGTTCTATGCCCTTCTTGTATTGGGAGCAGAGTAAAAGTCACAAGAGCAGAGTAAAAGTCAATCCATGTCTTTGCTAAGAATCAAGAAGAAAGTTTGTGAAACTGCAGTTGCTTTTTTTAACACTTTCAAGCAATTAGACCTTTCTTGATGAGAGTGTCATAGCTTGTGTTCCCCATTTACTCATGTACACACAATTTGCTACGCATTAGTCCGGTACTTGGTGGCACATGAGGTGTCATGAAGCAGCTCATGCTTCCAGCATGTGGACAGCAAACTCTCCATCTTCCAGTTCATCATCAGAGATTCACGTGAAAGATGAATCATTGTTTGTCAGCAGAGACCCTGTAGGTACATTCTGCAAAGAAAGGCTTTAGGAGCAGGCAGATTCAGTTTCACTTAACTAGCTGAGGAGGAAACAGCTGTCAGCAGCTCAAAAGTGAGGGTGGGGGAAACAAAAATTGAGGCACATCAGCACAATTTTGGATGGCTTCCAAGAAGTGGAACATACATATCCTTTTAAGGTTGCACAAGGTAACTGGGTGTTGCTGCGTGCTGCTTGTAACCTCATTTCCAGGTTTGGTGTTCACAGGAATGTAAAATGATTAGGAGGCATTTGCGCTTGGGATTGAAGTTTTAACTGCTTTTCACATCCACACAAAGTGACATAGAGCGGCAGGACATCTCCAGCCGGTTGAAAGTCTCCGTTCCCCTTGGGAATATTGGGATATCACCAACTCTGAATGTTGGTAATATCCCAGTATTCCCGAGGAGAATAGAGACTTTCAGTGGGCAGGAGAAGAACACTTACGAACACAAGCCGAACTATATATTCCAGCTACAGGCACATACATCAAATGGTTAATGATCAGCTTTGGCTGAGATTCAAGCTTCATACCTAAGCTTTAGTACTGTAAATGTGTTGTTTTTTTCCAAATGAATTAAAAAAAATAATACACATATGAAAAAAAACCTAACCCTACAAATAACCACTCCTTACGCTGGGTTTTAGCTCTGCAGCATTCAGCTAGCACATCTCTTATACTGCAAACTTCAGAGTTCCCTCTTTTCATAAGACCATCTTTATATACATATATATATATATAAAGTTGTGCTGGGGGAGGTATAGGATGGATGTTAGGAGGAAGTTCTTGACAGAGAGAGTGATTTGCCATTGGAATGGGCTGCCCAGGGAGGTGATGGAGTCGCCATCCCTGGATGTGTTCAAGAAAAGGCTGGATGAGGCACTTAGTGCCATGGTCTAGTTGATTGGATGGGGATGGGTGCTAGGTTGGACTGGATGATCTTGGAGGCCTCTTCCAACATGGTTGATTCTATGATTCCATGATGTCTTTCTGTCTTCACGGCTCTTAGGTCTCATCTTGTAAACACAGATGCTATGTCTACCTTATATCTACATGTTTATCCACACAGTGCTAGCAAACTGCTCACTGTGATAAAATTAAACACACTTGCAAGTGAAGAAGGGTTATTTTCCAGGGGCAGTAGGCAGCATACCTAAAGAACAAAGACAAGAAGTAGATTATGCAAGACCTTCCAAGACATCATATTCCTCAAATCTGCTGCTTTTACAGAGACCCAAGTTAAATATCCTCCTCAGATGCTCAAGCGTTTGAACATCCCTGCAAAGCTCAGTGAGTCTCAGTGCAATCAAGGAAGACTTCTACACCATATATTTTTCCTTAGTAGCTTTCCTTTCATTTTTATCAACAGAGTTATTTAGTAGAAAGCAAATGTATCTGTGCTTTGCATATCAAATGGAAAGGTATGGATGCAGCTGCTCACTACATTTTCCAGTTTGAAGACAAATCCTGGACACTTTACACATAGTCATTGTTGTACCTGTGCAGAAGCTCTGTGAATCAAGTGGGTCCCCAGACTGGAGTAGAAGGGCATATGTACATTGTGGTTGATGTAGCAGGGTGTAAAATCTGAAGGAGGCCAAGCAAAGACAATAACACGGGAGCATGTCTTTCAAAGCATTTTCCTGTTGCAGAAAAGCCCAAAGCTAAAGCTTATTCTTTCTCCCCCTACAATTACCAGTCAGGTCACCCGAGTCCTCCGCACCCCAGCTTTTTGTGCATCCAGTACAACTGCCTTGCTGTGACACCACAGCAGGCTGTCTCTCATCAGCCCCTGCTGTGATACTCCTAACACTTTCACTCCAGGGAGTGCTTCCCTGCTTGATGCTGCTAGCAGATTAAAGCTGTTCTAATTTTCCATCCTAAGCCAAATAGATGCATAAGCAAGCTGTTGGATTGTTTTGCTATGAGTGTAGTACCATCAGCCTGCTTCCCACTCCTCTCCCCCTCCCCTGCCCCGCACTCATAATAGTGGACATTTGCAAGTAAAATGTGGGGTGGAGGGCAGAGGTGAGGTTAAGACACACGATAGACAAGGAAGAGTTCCAGGAATATTTTTCTGCCAAACTATTTTTCAAGCTACTCTCCTGACTCCTATCTCTGTGTTAGTGTCAGGAGATGACTTGAAAATTAGGGAGTCTTTTTCTAGGATCAGAAAAGTCATCAAGATTCATTGGATCAGAAGAGTCTTTAAGATCCAATGTTTTTCAGAAATAGGCTGAATGAGCTCAGTAAAGATTAGATGCCAGTCCAAAAATACAGTGCAATACAATTTATTTTTATATGCCATCCTTCACACAAAGTACCACAAAACACTTTAGAGAGATGGAGAGATAATGCTTTACAGAGTTAGGTACAGCAACTCCCAGACAGGCAGAAAAGGAAAATGACATATGGAAATAGAGCAGAGTAAAAGGGAAAGCTGAAATTTAAAAGCAGTAAAGATGCAAGTAAGTATCCTCATGGATGAGTCCCCTTGAAAGGACTGCGGAAGAATTCAGTGACAGGGCAGAAGAATGATAAGTGGAAATTAGCATCAGAAAGTAGGCTAGAAAACACGGGACAAAACTGGCAAAACACTGACAAAACTGGCATCCAATAAGAGGAAGCAATATAGAGGGATACCAGGCTGTCATTATAGAGGGTAAATATTTTTTTAACAATCCAGTATTACCAATAACCCTACTCATTTTGACTGCCCAGCTGAATTAGGCCCAGAAAGATTTTCACACACCCAAAGATCTCCTCTTGCCACAGAAATTGGTCCATCTGGGATATGAGTATTTTATGATGCCTGAACACTTCAGGGGCATTACAATCATTTCAGGGAAACTACTAACCAAAAGACATGGAGATGGCTTTGTCTGAGGCAACAGGCAGAAATACTTGCATGCACACAAACCCAGATGCATGCACACAAACACAGATGCATGCACACATGTACAAACTTTACCTAACAACACCTTTAAAAAAGCATTGCTGAGTTAAAGTTTGAAGAGTACCGGATGAATCTGAAGGAAATTGAAGGGCTTTAGGGTATTTGTTTGTTTCAGGAGAGAGGGAAGCATGTAATGTGCATGTGGAAGTATTCCCTATCCCAGAGCATCTCTGTAGCTGGCTGGAAGATGAAAAGGCTGCAGTTAAGAACAGGGAAAGGAAGGGAAAAAATAAATTTTTAAAATATTTCCCAAAAAGAATAGGATAAAAATCAGTTAAATCTGTTTCATGTGGCTGTAATTTTGTCATTGCTGGCCTTGGCGGGCTCCTCTGGCTGTTAACAGACTTGATTATAGTTCCTGAAAGCACACGGACGGCACTGCAGCAAGCATGCAGCACAGTCGGCACCGCCTGGATGGAGCAGGCAGTGGGCAGTGGGTGATCACATTCCTCTGCCTTGCTGCAGTGATATGTCATTATGTATATTTAATTCAACGACATGAAGCCGGAGAAGTCGCCAATGCTGCCGCTATTACAGAACAACATCCCAGCGGCCAGTCTCTGGTGCAAGGTAGGTGAGACAGTTCTGTTACAGACCTCAGCTTTTTTTCAGGGCTTTTTTTGTGTTTGTTTTCCTCCTCCAGCTAGCAATGAGCTGCAGCATACAAAATATCAGTGTGAATATTTGTGCCCTGACTCTGCATGAACATAACCTTATGTACCTGAATAAACTCACTGATTTAAGGTGCTCTGGCTTGTATCTCTTGACACACTACACTAACATCAGGCATCATTCTGAGAGTAATATGTCTACCTCAGTGCTCCTCCTTCTTTGTTTTGTTTGGGGTTTTTTGGTTGGTTAGTTGGGGTTCTTCGGTTGGTTGGTTTCATTTGGGGGTTTGGGGTTTGTGGGTTTTGTTTGTTTGCTTTTGCTTTTTTGGGGTCTTTTGATGTTTGAGGTTTGTTTGTTTGTTTGTTTATTGTTTGGTTGGTTGTTGGTTGTTTTTTTTCTCTTCTCAGACCTTAGATACCAAGTTAACCATGGCACAGCAATGTGCCCTTGTGGCCAAGAAGGCCAATGGGATCCTGGGGTGTATTAGGAAGAGTGTGTCCAGCAGATCAAAGGAGGTTCTACTCCCCCTCTACTCTGCCCTGGTGAGACCTCATCTTGAATACTGAGTTCAGTTTTGGGCTTTGCAGTTTAAGAGGGACAGGGATCTGCTGGAAAGAGTCCTGTGGAGGGCTACAAGGATGATTAGGGGACGGGAGGGAATGGCTTATGAGGAGAGGCTGAGGAACCTGGGGCTTTTTAGTCTGGAGAAAAGAAGACTTAGAGGGGATTTGATAAATGTTTATAAGTATCTGAGGGCTGGCCAGGAGTGGGGGACAGGCTCTCCTCACTTGCTCCCTGTGATAGGACAAGGAGCAATGGGAGTAAGTTGCAGCACAAGGGGTTCCATCTCAACACAAGGGGGAACTTCTTTACTATAAGGATCACAGAGCACTGGAACAGGCTCCCTAGAGAGGTTGTGAGGTCTCCTTCCCTGGAGACTTTCAAAGCCTGTCTGGATGTGTTTCTCTGTGATCTGTGTTAAGATAGTATTGTCCTGCTCATGAAGGGAGTTGGACACGATGATCTTTTTGGGACCCTCCCAATCCCTAACATCCTATAATCCTATGACCTACTGTCTGATGAGGTATTTGTCTTAATGCCTACCAAAGTACATCCAGGACAGTTCTCCTTTCTGACCAAAGAAACTTCAGCTACCACCACAGCGCCATGAGTTCTCCCTCTCATTACTATTCATTTTTTCTCTTAGCTTGTAACCAAGATGGTTAAGTTAAAAACACACAGAAAGGAGAAATTACTTTTTGTTCCTTTCATTGTATATGCTTTAAAATGGTCATTAATGGAATATTTCTAATTTATCTCAAGAAACACATGAGAGAAGTTTTGAAGCTCTAACTCAGGACTTCATGCAATATCACATACAGTATATCCAGGGTATGTAGGATTATCACCAGTGCAAGTTCATGTGACGCTCACTAATGGATAGGTACTGTTATAGCAAAGTCATATATTAAGATGGCAAGTTTGGGGTGGTGGTGTGTGAAAGTCTCTCTGAGAACTGTTCATGTGCCTTTTAACTAAGTTGTGACTTGTTTTATTAGCTTTATATTTAATTCATTTGGCACAGACTCCTGAGGGATCAACTGTTGTCCCCGTCTCAAAGACAAGACATTGTCTGCTCTTGCTACAGACAGTTCTGGAAAACTCAAGTACGGCTCTACTTCTTGCCTGCCTCCTTTGCCAGGACTTGCAGTAGCAGTACAAAAAGAGTTGAGTGATCTTAATGATAAAAATTCATCTGCACATAGCTCCATCATGCTGGCTGCCAGGCAGGGGAAGAATTTTTTGGACTGGCTTCGCATTGTAACATCACTTCAGTGTAGGTGAGATCCTGCCACCCTCAACCCTGTGTGGCTTGCTGCTTCTGGGATACAGCAGACCAGGAAAAGGCTTTAGACATAAAATAGGCAACACTAACTGTTACTGCATCTCATATATTCAGCATTTAGAACCTCATAATTCTTGTTTGATCACTGTGTAAGTCTGGAAAGTCTTCTAAGATGTAGTATGAAGCATGGATGTTGGCCCTTGTCCCAAGCCAGGATAAACATGTGTGACTCCCAAGCCTCTGGTTACAGCACACAGAGAAAAAAAGAAAAGGACAGGATTTTTCTAAAGCATTATATGAATGTTCTCACAAACACCCAGTTCTCACTGCCAGGGAAGATAATACTGTAAATTCCAGAGAACCAAATTACTGTCTTCCTCTTAGATCCCCTCTTTGTAATCCACAAGATGTTCAAAACAACCTCCCAAAGCATAGCATGAGGAAATAGCAGTGTTCACCTGAGCGATGAAAGTAGTGATGTGCATACCTTCAGCAATGAGGGAAACCCCTTTCACATCTGCCCTCCCACACAAGTTAGCTAAAGGATTGGGATGTTGACCTAAAAAGAGTGATTCAATTCCAGGGAAGGTCAGTTATGTGCTTTGTATTTACTATCCTAATCAGAAGTGTTCCTTAAAGTGCTCTCTCCTGTGGCATTTTTCCTACTGGGAGCTTACAAAGATCCTGGCTCACCTGATGGGTTTGTGGTCATACTTCAAGGTGTATATCAACACCCTGCTGACAATTTGCTAAGTCAGGGGGACTCTGTTGGGACCAGAGGCCTACCAGAATGGGGCTTCAACCTACTGACCCCTTTCATGTCATCTAAATAATATCAGAGTCGAGCCGAGTAGAGTGAATGTAAGACTGTCACTTTGGGGCATTGTTTAGTGGGTATGGTGCTGCTGCATTGAAGGTTGGCCTTGATGAGCTTTTCCAATCCTAACTATTCTGTGATTTTATGAATTTGGTCCCATAACAAATAACTGAAATATATACAGGAAAATGTTGCAATGAAAACAGAGAGTGAAAGAAAGAGTAGAAGAAGAAATACTGAGACACAGCTTGGAAGAAGGGTATAGAATCATAAAATCATAGAATCAACCAGGTTGGAAGAGATCTCCAAGATCATCCAGTCCAACCTATCATCCAGCCCTTCCAGTCAGCTAGACCATGGCACTAAATGCCTCATCCAGTCTTTTCTTGAACACCTCCAGGGAGGCGGCAAAGAACTTCAGGGCATTGTGAAGCCCACTACAGACATGCTGCATTAATTCAGTGGAGTTTTCTTCAGGAAGGTGACAGCTGGACCAAAGAGTAGTCCCTGGCATTACACCAGCTTCAGCTGTGTGAACCCTGTGACAATTTGCTTCTTACCCTGTGGGCCTCCAGATCGGTGTGCTAAGCGAAATAGGGTGCAGCATTCTTGTAAAGATAAAAGGACTTGCTCAAATTTTACATAATCGTAGAATTATTCTTTACAGTGGATTTACATAGACATTGTCAGCGGGGAATTCTCTCAGCAGCTTCAATTACTGTATTTTCATGTGCATTGTCTGATAGGAGATGTGCTGGATCTCAAATACCTGCTTACCTGATTAATGTGGATTATTCAGCCCATTGTAATTACCTGTGAATTTTAGGGTAGCAAACATGTGAGAAGAATTTGTATGAAAGCCGCAGGAGTTTTGAAAGGCAAATATTTCCCAAGAATCCCTGCATGCAGCCTGACACATTTCATTCCTTATGGTGATACTTTCTGCATTACAGCATTTGACTTGATGTGGATGTGATAGTGCTAAGTAATACTGACATGCTGCAGTCAGATGCACTAAAGAACCACACTAGGAAATACCTGGCTATAGAAGGCTTTCAAAAAGCCAAAGCTTTTTGTCGTCAAGTTAACTCTCAACGAAGCTGCCCTCCAATGTTTGTTGTCTTGTTATTTTTCATCCTCATTAAAAATGCACCATTGTAGCCGGTCATGCTTGTGCACCAGTGTGATGGTTTGGGTATTACCCACCCCCCACACACTTTGGAAATCACCCAGACTAGGCTTGGTCAATCTGGAAATTGAAGAATGAAGCTATATTTACAGCTTAGCACAATACACAAGCAGATATTTACAATAGATACAGAAATATACATATTAAAAAGCAATACAGAAACACAACATCCCTCCCAGAAACCTGAGTCCCCAGGAGGGGCTCCCAACCACCCTTCTACCTTCATCCCACCCCTCTACCTTACCCCAGACGTTGCCTTACATTCAAAGGTGAATTTGGAGGGTCGGCCAGGAGCGTCAGGAAGCAGACAGATTAGTCAGGCAGCAAGTTAGGTTAGAGATAAGTTCTTGCAGCCCCAGAGACAGACTCCCCTATCTATGTTTGCATTCTTGTTCTTCGACATCTCAGCAAGCCTATAAGAGAAGCAGACATCACCACTGTTTCCTTTTCACAGCCTGTAATCTAATTCTTCTCACCACAATATCTCAGCTAGGCTCAAACTAGCACAACCAGGTATATAGAATTCCCTGGAAGCACAAATGTGTGGTAACAAACACAACATTAGCACTAGGCACAACTTTGCACATAGCCTGACAACTAGGTTAGGCTGGCAACTGGCTCTACCCAGCCTGTGAATAGACACTAATGTAGTCGAGGTGACTGGATGAGCAGTAGTCTTAATAGGATATGGTCTCCTAAATCACACAGGACTCAGCTCTGCAGGCACAGACAGGCAGCTCTGTTCTGCTCACATAAGAGGCCAGGTGCAAGTGCACTTTGTAGTTTTGGAAGTGAGACAGGGTCGCTGTGTTTCTCTGTATGACCAGAACTGTTTAGAAAAGCCCGGGTTTCCCCTCTATGGGCTAGGTTAGCAAGTGGGTGCCACAGGAAAAAGCCCTATGTTAGCATTACCTTCCAGCATACTAATTTACTTGCCTACAAAGAGAAGCCTTTCTGAAAACTATTCTTTTTCCTTTTAATAGCCAATATACTTCCACAGTTTGGATTGCTACTAAAAATAAGGAAGATTACACCGAAACATGACTGTACTGCTCACAAATAGAAGTCACAAAGACAGACTGATATCGACTGAATTTTGCTGAGAGGTTTAGAAATATTCCCCTGAATGATATTTACTGACCTTGCTAATTTTTGCCAATGTCATTCCACAGCTTCAGGTCAAAACATACTGAATTGAGAGTAGAGAAGGGCCTGAATCATCTGAGCTACATTTAAAGTTAAACAGGGTTGCTGATAAGAGCTTTATGATCTTGAGCTCATTATAGCCTGTGCAAGCAGAACTATATTGATACATCAAATTGAACATTAACACTAAAAACCCTGTGAGCCACCATTTCATTGCTCTGGGAACATAGAGAGCCCATGCCAGTGCAGAAAGCAAATACAAAGAGCTTAAGGAGCTATCTCCTAACATGATTTCCCCATTCTGTTAAAAGTTCTCTGGACACCCTTTTTCCCCTTCTACTACATAATAGGCACGGTGTCCATCATCTCCTTCTGAAAGCCTTTTTTATCATCAATGACCATAATCCAGGGTTACCGCTTCCTGACAGTGATGTATTGTATCTCTGCAGTTAACAACAAAATCTCATAAAGCCCTCAAAGGATTTCCTCTCCTCTTTTGGGCATTGCTTCCATTTACTCTTATAGAGAGATGATGGTGAGGATAGGGGAAGATCTGTACTGATAGAATCTGCATCCTTAGACCTGTTTATTGTCTCGTCACCCATTCAGTGTTTTACCTATTTATTCGCCAGCAAATAGTATGCTTGTGCTGTTACCACAGGAAATCTCAGCCTTTTACATATGCATGTGCAAACTGAGTCTGGAGGCTACGAAGTTAGAAAGCTGTAATAGTTTCCACAGTTCTCATGTACTGATTCAGGAACTGGTCTCAACTTTGAGCCAATAGGCTCTATTTCTGTTGTCCCTCAAGGGGACAAGCCAACGTCTGCCTCTTTGAGAAATCCAGCTCAACTCGCTCCTGAAACACAGTGCCAGACATGCTGACATGCATTGAGTGAAGTGTTATAATTGAATGGTTTGGACAATTTGAAACTTGAGATGTGATGAATACTTCAGCAGAAATCCTCCTGATACTTCCCCTTCATCTACAAAGAGAGTGGGTGGTTTGATATCTGCATCACTAGTTACCCACCAAACCTTACTGGGAATAATTAACACCTGATCCAAAGACATTGCAGTTATTTCTATCAGGGAAAAAAAAGATATATAGAAACACACACACAAATACATATACATGTATATGCAGAAATGAAGAGATGCCATTTTATTACTAACATGCTGTGCTGTATAGAAAAGTATATCTTCAGATTAAGGACCAGATTACACTCTCATTTATGCATTTATGCACGTGAAGCCCCACTAAACCTAACAGGAGTCATGCACACACATGTGAGCAGGATTGTGCCCATAACCACCAGTAGCACCTTTCCTCACAGTTCACATGCAATGTGGTATAATCTGTCCAAGACATTCTGAGGTGTATGAAGGTGACAACACAGTGAATTTGGAGGACAGTAAACAAACCACACTAAAGAAGAGCCTTTTCACTATGATTTCACTTTGTCTAATGCACTTGTTAATAAGGCCATTCTGAAAGTTTCATTTGTCAATTTGTGTTTAACTGTACTATTGATAGATCTGAAAAGGTTGCCTCGAGCAAAACTTGCACAGTACTTCTCATTATAAAGCTCCAGCTTTATTGCTTAGAATTTTTGCCCTGGATTTAACTGTGCTGAAATGAGCTACGTCAGCTGCTTTTCTAGAGGAGAATTTTGTTGGGAGACTATTGGGTAGTCTTTCTAATATGCCACCTATTTTTTATCATTTTTTTTTTCCCACCTGTTCCTGAGAACCAGGTAAAGGAAAAAAATCAGTTTACTGAATGAGAAATAAATTTACATCTCTGCTGTGGAGAGCTGGCTGTTTGACGTTGAACAAGGGACTTGCAATTTGACACAGAAGGTGCCTTTAGTCAGGGACAAGGTTTTTGCAACCAGTCACTGGCAAAATCTGCCTTAATTCCACTGAGTCGTGAGCCCTGAAAAAAACCAAACAACTCAGGATCCTCAAGACAAATAATTTCTGAACATTTTCAAACAGGGCTTTCCAGGCGCTGATTTGACATGTTGGTTACTCCAAACATAACTGATGTTCAGATCCACTGTTAGAAGATGTCCCTACCAAGCTGTGTTCCAAATGTTATAGATCTCTTACCAGGACCTCATGCCACAAATATTCAACTGGGCAAGTGCTGTGGAGGGGAAAATTAATTAATGCAAGATGATATTTTCCAACATGAATATTGTTTATTAATTTTGCTATTCAGAACTCTCACCACCCCCGACCACTCATTTTAATAATATTTTGGTTCTTACACGGTTATGGAAACATTCTAAGGATAACATCTACATCTAATATAACCAGCAAAATACATAAACATTAATTGAACTGGAAGAGGCTATTCCTGAAGTCAATGTCGCTTGCTGTCAAATACGCCCTTTGCCCAGTAGATGGGCCCAAGCTCTTTCTGCTCTATGGCAGAAGGCAGTAAAGAATTATAAAGAGGCATTCAAGCATTTACTCACAGATTATTATTATTACCCACTCGTGGGGGCTAGCCACAGTCCAGACAGTGCCCAGGCGCTTTTAGGGGACTCTTGTCTTGTTGGACGTTGAGGCTTGAATCTTCCCAGCTTGTGGGGAAAGGACACAGACAGTCTCTGACTTTGTTCTCCTGGCTTCTTCTGGACGATCTGTGTATATGTCCAGGGAGTCTAGGCAGGACCTTCAGGCGCAGAAGGCAGATGTTGTGCAGTCTCAGCACCATGTCACGCTGGCCACACAGGCCGATCGTGTGCGGACATCCAGGGTCTGCTCCTGGTAACTCGTGGCAGTGGAGTTTAGCAGGCAAGCAATAAGGCAGTGTGCAGTAGCAGCAGGGCTGAGCACAGCAGAGAGAGCACAGCAAAGAGCAGGGAAGCAAAGCAGCGAAGCAAAAGCAGGTTGTTCACCTGCGTATCTTTTCTTATCGATGTGGGCTGAGATTAATTGCCTTTTGGACACAAGAATAGCCAATCAGGATGGCAGTTAGCCAAACCATACCATACTAGGCAGGGTCCGCAGGCCTGGCTCCCCCAAATATGGGAAGAGCACAGTCCTTGCACCTGGTAGGCCATAAACTAGGCAAGTGGGCTTACACAACAGCATTACCCAAGCTGGGCCCTGGCAGGGCAGACTTTTTGGCGCCAGGCCCTTTGTGTCCCTTTGTGTGTGTTTGATAGGTAAACATGTATAAGCCTATTTTGGGCCTATGGGCCCTCCACGAGTAGGAGGAGTGTCTTCCCTTGGCCCTTGCCTTCACCTCTACTACCTCACCTTACCTCCAGCATCACAGGCTGTTGTCTGCTGCTGTGCTGCTGCCTTCTTCCCACCAAAAATCGTAGGTACTGTTCCTAAAGGCAGCAAAGGGTAGGGAGGCTTTCTGAAACTGTCTTGAGTTTCTAACCACTCCTATTAGTAAGTATCCTTCATAATAAAGTAGCTTCACCAGCTTCTGTGAACATGAATTTCACTGCAAGATAGCACATAGAGGTTTTAGTTGTCCCTGGGGATTGTGGCATTTTTATTATTATCATTAATATTATTTGGAGTGATAGGCAAATTCTTAAAAAGTAGTCCTTCAGCCATCCCTGTGCAATGCAACAAGTTTAATTTGAACTGACCAAGTGCTTAGATCTGGAGGTCTTTACTTCCTCTCCTCCAGGTCTCCCCTGCTGTGGAAGGCACTGGGATCTCTCGCCTCCCTTGGCTGCCAAAACTGAGGATATCCCGCAGGTGTCAAGATGGAAAGAATTACAGAGATCTGCCTTCAGATATGCAAGACCTTCTTTAAGTCTTAGAAGAAAGAGCTCATATGCCAAAGGATTGTTTCCTTTTAAAATTAGACTTACTGATCTATTTATTCCTATAAAATGGGAGAGTGGCAAGGGAACAGTGTGAGAGCACACACACCCAAGCAGGGGTTTGAGCTCAAGAACTGACTTTAGGAAAAGGAGGGAATTTATCTTAGATTTGCTCATCCTCAGACTTTTCATATATCTTTCAACTTTTAAGACCTTTTAGAAAAATGAAACCACCCCAAATCCTTTTCTAGTTTAGCCTAGATCAGGCCTTTCACATCTGAAATAAAGTCTTTAGCTGTGGGTCAAGTCAATGAGAGAATTTAGCAATATTTTTTCTGGTTTTAATTTTAGTGAAACATTTCACACCCATCTGAGTTCAAATTCAAGACTTTTTGCTCCATTTCTCAATGGACTCCAAAATTTCTTACTGTACATCTTGTTTCACACAGTACCCTACATCACTACTGCATATTGGAGGATAATTCAGGCAACAGCCACTCAACCCAGCACACTTTCTATTAATTACAACGGGGTGGGAGTATTGCTTCTCTTTTAGCTAGGAAAAATTACATGAAAAGGACACATACCACTGCAGGTCAACTCTTCATCTTGTCCTGCAAGCTGCACTGTGTCAAATCTGTGGAATTACACTCACTTACAGAAGGTCTGAATTTGGTCTTGCTTTTTTCCAATGATGTTTCCTTTTAGTAGCTCACTTTATGGTCATTTAACAGGAAGCTAGCACAAATGCAAGAGAGGTGTCACAACATCAGTTACCCGAGATTATTGTAAATGATGTGCCAGCACCTGAAGGAGATGTTAGGATGTATGTCAGATCATCATAATAGATACAGTGTTGTACCAGGCAGCACAAAACCAGATGTATTTATAATTCCTGCAGCTGCAGTTCTGCTATTAGTTAAGAATGGAGCCACTGATAGATTTGTCATAGATGAGTTCCCTCTCTAATAGAAAGAAAGTGATGAAAAGATATAGATGGTGACTCAAGTTATTGGCAATACAGAGAGTCTTTAACTATATATCTTCAATTCAGAGCCTGACAGATGTATGTGCCTGTCATTTGTTCCTTGCCAAACCACTCAGTTCCCTCTGTGGTACAGCCTGATGTGGTTTTACTGAAGGTCCCAATGAAAGGGTACAGAAATCCCTATTAGAAGTGATTCAATTACTGATAGTCTCCCCAAGGAGAGAGAAGTAGTGTAGGCAGTGAGACTGACTTATACACTCAGAGTGCTGCAGATTCGGGGTAAAAGGTACTAGCTAAGCTGGGATGGGTCATTCTCCTTGTGTCTGCCTCTGAAATTTTTTGCAGATGAATAAAAGGTTCAGGCAAGTTTCAGCACCTCATGAACTAATTTCAGAAATCAGCTGGGGTCCTAGAGACCCTGTAGCAGCCTTAGCACCATCCTGCACTGAAACTGTTGTACCGCTGCCATTTTCAGTCCTGACAGAGGCACCATGTATTTCTGCACCATATTTCATCACTTTCCTTTGTAATTGAGTAACTTCAATAACCACGAATTAATTTTCCACATTTAAAAGAAACAGAAGGGTATATGTCTAGAATTCAGGGAGATAACCATTAGGGATCAGCTGCCAAGTCAGGCTCTTAGGGCAAGAGCTGATTGCTCAGACCTCATCATGAATATTCAGGATTAGAAATCAGAACACAGACAGTGGCATTAGTTGAGGTGATCAGGTAAAAACGGCATCAGAAAAGCAAGCTGGGGAGAGAGAGAGGAAAACTAAGCACATTTTCCTAAGCATATTTTTTTTTCCTGATGATGATGAAGAAAAATGGCATCAAAGTTGTCCACATTACATAGATGTTGACAACACAATTTGTCCAGGGACCAGTGCAAGGACCATACTGTGCTAAGTTGTGAGTTTTGAACAGAGATCATCTTATTGTAGAAAGCTTTCTGGAAGTCTTCAAGGAAAGAACTGTGTAAAAACTACATATAACCTCCAAATGCCTTTAAAGACATTTCCAAATGGATGTGCTTGAACTATAACACAATTTTAACATACTTACCTTGATCTATTGATGACAAAAATTGCCATAATTAGGAATCCAGAAAGCTACATTGAACCATGTGTGAAATAATATTTAGAGGGAGTAAATTTTGTACTTCTAGATCAAAGTCCTAGTGAAACACTAGAACCTGTTGATAATATCATGGAATGGCATGCAAAAGAAATCAATGTGTGTTTTTTGTTAAAAGGTCTTAGAAAAGTGAAAAATATCCCAGCTAGGAAAAAAATTGGGCATTATTAAGCCTGCCACTTTGTGATTCTTAATGTCTATGTGCATAATTCCAAATCAAACATATTCACATTATTAACTTTTATAAGTTTATTAGTCTCAGTGCTAATGAAACCATTCATCCTTTGCAAATGCACATGGCTCCCTAATGAAACTTCAATAGATGGATCAGCAGTTAAGTGAGTACATCCAAATGTTTATGCCAAATTCTGTTTGCTGCAGTGAACAGGGAGACCAAATCTCTTTCAAGTACATATCTACATGAACCAACCAACAAATGTAATAAAACCTCTCTTTACCTATGAAGAAAATAATACATTCTATAGGACACTGGTGTTTAAAATATACTTTTCCTGTAGGCTTTCCTAGGTGTCAATCAGAAAAATTCCACTTGAAATCATTTTACAGGTAAAAAAAGACCAAAACAAAAACAGTAAAATGAGAAAATAAATCAAGGTAAAAAGTCATAAATATACAAGAGAACAGGAAACCAACAAGAATCCAGCAATGGATATTCATGTGTTCATAGCTGAGGTTTGAAATCCAAAGCTTATGCTGCTAATTCTGATTTTAATACTGTTTCCACCATTCGCTTTTCTTTGTTTACCTTCCTGCATTTTCCCAGCTCAGTGCTCTAGATGTGTGTATATTCAGATGTTAGTATGAGAAGTAGCTGATATTCTACATGACAGAATTCTTTTTATTTGAAGAGGTGGTGAGGGGTTTTTCTTTCCCTTTGTGACTCTCAGTTCACTGAGCTAAACAAAAAGAGCACTTCTGATTTGGGGAGTTTCAGCATTATTATTGTTGTCATTATTGAGTATCCAGTTGTCTCAGTTCTGGTTTAAATTTCCCAGAGACTCAAATGTAGTTAATAGACCCAATTACAATTTATAGGATGCCTTTCCCTCTTCCCCCTTCTTTCCCAAAGAAAAGGAATTAGATGTAGAAAGGAAAAGGTAAAGTACACCCAAATAAATAGTCTCACTTCAATTTAGAAGTTAAAAGAAGAAAATTTTAACAATAAATAAAAGGTATTTGTGGTAGGGAAGTTACAAAAGATATAGGGAAGAGGAAAACAAGATACAAAATATGTAAATACAACCAGATTTGATGGCAATGGTTTCGTCCACCTCGTGGATTATGGCCACACGTGTTGTGGTTTGGGTGGTACCCCCCCAACACACACACACTTAAGAAAATCACCCAGACTAGACTCAGTAGCTCTGGAAATTGAAGAATGAGGCTATATTTACAGCTTAGCACAATATGCAAGGAGATATTTACCATATATACAGAAATATACAAGTTTAAAAGTAATACAGAAACACAACAGCTCTCCCAGAAACCAGAGTCCCCAGGAGGTGCTCCCAATCACCCTTCCACCTTCTCCCACCCCTCTACCTTACTCCAGACTTTGCCTTACACATCAAGGTAAGGGTAAGCCAGGGATCAGCCAGGGGGTTCGTGTGCTAGTTTGAAACTAGCTAGAATGTTTTGGTGAGAAGAAATAGATTACAGGCTGTGAAAGACAGCCAGTGATGATGTCTACTTCACTCATAGGCTTGCTGAGAGGTGTAAGAACAAGAATCCAAACATAGATAAGGCACTTCTTGGGGCATTGCCTGAGCTGCACTCCTCTCTAGCCTCTCTGCCATCTCTCTGATTAATCCCTTTTGCTTCCTACCCCCCTGGGTTACCCCCTTCCTTGGGACTGGGGTAAGGTTGAGAGGGGTGGGAAGGGCAGCTGGGAACCCCTCCTGGGGACTCAGGTTTCTGGAAGGGCTGTTGTGTTTCTGCATTACCTTTTACCTTGTATATTTCTGTATATAACTGTATAGACTGTAAATATCTGCTGAGCTGTTCAAGGCAGGATTGGATGTGGCACTTGGTGCCATGGTCTAGCCTTGAGCTCTGTGGTAATGTGTTGGACTTGATGATCTATGAGGTCTCTTCCAGCCTTGGTGATACTGTGATACTGTATATTGAGCTAATCTGTAAATATAAGCTTCATTCAAATTTCCAGAGCCACCTGAGTCTAGCCTGGGTGATTTCCAAAGTGTAGGGGCGGGGGGGGGTGGGCAGGGAACACCCAAACCATCACAGTTAGGAAGCAGACGGATTAGTCAGGCAGGTTAGAGAAGTTCATGCAGCCGCAAGAGACAGAGAGCCCTTATCTGTATTTATGTTCTTGTTCTTACACATCTCAGCAAGCCTGTGAGTGAAGTAGACATCACTGTTGTTCCCTTTTCACAGCCTATAATCGAATTCTTCTCCCCAAATTATTCTAGCTAGCTTCAAACTAGCACAACGTGGTAAAACAAAGAGTAGCAGGAAACAGGACGGTGATGCTGGCAAGCAGGGAGGCAGGGCAAGAGAGAGCTCAACAGGAAGCTCCTGTTTTTATAGGGGGGGTAGACAGGAAGTGGGAGTGGACCACCACACCTGGTAGTGCTTGGACCCACCCCCGGGGAGGGGTCAGGAGGACCTGAGGTCAGGGTCAAGAGCACTCCCCCAGGAGGGTTAACCCTTTCCACCAGTGCAAAGATTTGCTGACATTGCAGTATTTCGGAAATGTTAACTTGGCATGGAATGTTTAAAAAAAAAAAAGGTATGTGATTTGGGGCTCGTTCTCAGGAATTCAGAGAAAGGAATTTTGTATTCCCATGCCAAGCAAGAGAGAAAAATGTCTTTGCTCCTGAACTTTACATATTATCTTAGATTTTGTTCATTCTTTTCTACAGCGAGGTATAAATACTGCCCCTGTAGCCAAGTATGTATCTGCACAAAGCAAACAGAAAACATTCTTAAAGCAATGAAGTATTTACTATTTTTTAAGACACTTTAATCCTATTAACGGTAAATTATATTACCTATTGTGTAAGCAGACATGAAAGAAATATCTGAAGCATGCAATTAATTATGATACCAAGTGAAACATAATATTTATGCTCTCCTTGTGTAGCTGGAACAATTTTTCCTTCACTAACTGTGAGTCATCCACTGATTGAAGTCTTGAAACTGATGATGAGAGAGTTGGCTGGCACATCTGCCATAGAAGTTTCATTCTATAGATAATTAATACTAAAAAAAAAATAAATCAGGGTTTGATTCTTTTGCCTTCACAGGTCTCCATTTTTTAAGCAAAATCTCCTCCTCCTCCTTCTGCAAAATATCCCTCTGTTTAGAGGTTATGTGCTTAAGAATATTAAAAGCCATCAAAGCCTCTGATAAATGCTAGGGAATGAAGATTTCACTGAACAAGGGTCTGAAACAGAATTTCAGATCCAAGTTGCATTTCTGTGTCAGAAAATTGGAAATCTTTTAATCCTGATTTTTCATGTGGTCCGTTTTAGTGAGTGGGCTCAGGATATAGCTTGTTTAATGACTTGAGTTCGGATTCTCCCTGTCTCACCAGGAGGCTGAAAGTGCTCAGATAGCCAATTCCTGTTACAACACTTTTCTATTTTAAGAGGTTGTTTTCATCCCATTGTCTTGCTTAATCTTTGCACTTGCTCATTTTAGGTGCTTTCAGAGGATGTTTAATTAGCAAACTAATGCAATTGCTTTTGATTCTTGTGGCCTTGATTCTGCATCCCAAACCAGCAGTAAATTTGTGCATGGCAGAGAACTTTACATACCACACCCTCTTTATTGGCAGTTTTCTACCTTTTATTTTCCTTTACATTTACTTGTATCAGGCTTTTCTATCTTATTTTCTCATTAATTCATTTGGATCTATTTTTGCACTCCTCCTTCCCAAAGGATTCCTTCGTTTTACCACTTGCTTCTGAGAAGATTTGCTTTGAAAGTCCATTCATATACACTCACCTGGAAAGTTACAAGAAATAAGCCAGAAAGGTGTTCCGTGAGGAGTACAGCTGGTGTCCTCCCCCAGGAAAACTAATTCATCAGCTCTTTGAAACAGACTGTCTTAATTGTTTAGAAACTAAGAGCTATGGATTTTGTTTGTTAACCTAAGTACTCTGCATAGAGATACCATCTAGAGTTATAAGCAGGGAGGCAACCCCTTAGCACTCATGACATCAGTTGGGCTTTTCATTCCAGCCTCAATTATTTTACACATTTCAGGTGCTTGAGATCCTGTTTGCAGGTCTTGAAAATTAGTTTCTTATTTTCCCTTTTTAGGTATAGGCTGGATGTTAGGAGGAAGTTCTTCGCAGAGAGAGTGATTTGCCATTGGAATGGACTGCCCAGGGAGGTGGTGGAATCACCGTCCCTGGAGGTGTTCAAGAAAAGCCTGTCTGAGGCACTTAGTGCCATGGTCTAGTTGACTGGATAGGGCTGGGTGCTAGATTGGACTGGATGATCTTGGAGGTCTCTTCCAACCTGGTTGATTCTATTCTATTCTATTCTATTCTATTCTATTCTATTCTATTCTATTCTATTCACACTGTGAGTGGTTCACTTTTAATGTGGAGTTTGTTGTGACGCAAGATCTGTTCAATCATTTCATCAAAAAATTACTTTCTGTATCAACCTATGGCACTCACTCCACAGAAATTCCCCTTTGTCTCTTGATGGTACATGCCCTGACCCTGCATCCAAATATTAATCTAGAGGCATTTTTCAATCCTAGAAAGCCCATGGAGGGAGAGAGAGCAAGGTGTGTGTAAATTCTTTCCATTGCCCTTGCACTAACTAGACCACAGCATCGAACACAACCCACACCAGTGGCCAGGCCCAGCATTTCTTCCTTCTTTGGCATATCAATAACCAGACAGTTATCATTCGGCTACATCTTGTATGTGGTTACACACATAACTGCCCAACCCCCACAGAGAAAAGAGCCTGAAATAAATTTCAGATGATACTATATGAAAATCCAAATGTCTAACACCTCCAATACAATTCCAATTTTCCTAATGCGTGACTCCACTCACCTTACCTAAATATCCACCAATAATTTTCCTCCTTCATTCTCAACTCTGTAAGCTTTTAGGGACAGTTGTCATAAATCAGTATTTCATTGTTTCTGGCTATCACCTCTTTACAATAAAAGAAAAGATGTTATCAGTTAAAAAGTAAGAAATGCAGTATGGTCTGAAGAGCACAATTATGGAGAATACTATCAAACTACAATGTAAGGCCCATGCAAATCCACTGCAGTTATCTATTTCATAGATTGCAAAAAGCCTGTGGTAGTAAATGTGCAGCAGTATAAAAAGGCAGTGATAATATAGGAAATAAAAACTTCTAATCCCTATTAACAATTTGCACTAAACAATGGGAATAAACTCCCCGGTTTTTTGTTCTAGGAGTTTACTGTAACCTAGAATATAATCATAGAATCAGTAAGGGTTGGAAGGGACCACAAGGATCATCTAGTTCCAAGCCCCCCTGCCATGGGCATGGACACCCTACCCTAGATCAGGCTGGCCACAGCCTCGTCCAGTCTGGCCTTAAACACCTCCAGGGATGGAGCCTTAACCACCTCCCTGGGCAACCCATTCCAGAGTCTCACCACTCTCATGCCGAAGAACTTCCTCCTCATGACCAGGCTGAACCTAACCACCTCCAGCTCTGCTCCATTCCCCCTAGTCCTATCACTCCCTGATAGCCTAAAAAGTCCCTCCTCAGCTTTTTTATAGTCCCCTTCAGATACTCATAGGCCACAAGAAGGTCACCTCAGAGCCTTTTCTTCTCCAGACTGAACAGCCCCAACTCTTTCAGTCTGTCCTCATAGCAGAGGTGCTCCAGCCCTCTGATTATCCTCGTGGCCCTTCTCTGGACACACTCCAGCACATCCACATCCTTCTTATAATAGGGGCTCCAGAACTGGATGCAGCACTCCAGGTGGGGACTCACCAGAGTGGAGTAGAGGGGGAGAATCACCTCCCTCGACTTGCTGGCCACACTTCTCCTGATGCAGCCCAGGATCTGGTTGCCCCTCTGGGCTGCAAGTGCACACTGCTGGCTCATGTTGAGCTTCTTGTCCACCAGCACCCCCAAGTCCCTCTCCTCAGGGCTGATCTCCAGCCAGTCACTGCCCAGCCTGTATTCGTGCTTGGGATTGCCTCGACACAGATGCAGGACCTTACATCTACTCTTCTTCTTTCTGATAGCATGAGTTCTTCTGGTATCTCAGTTCAGTTTGTTAGGGTAGGCGACGAGCATGTGTCAGCAGGTATGCTAAATGCATATGACACATAAAGAGGACACCAGTGCACTGCAAAACCCATTCAGGTTTTACAGGTTTTGTGACTTCCTTTCAACAAAACTTGTAAAATCAGCTTTTACCTGAATAACAACTTCAGAAGCAATTTTTTGGATACTTCTCAAATTCTCATTTAATAATTAATAAAATTAATAAAAGGGACCTGATCAGTAGTTTGTTGCAGCAAATGGTATGACCTGAGTGATGAAATTCGCAGCTCATGACACTGAAGGCGCTTGCAGAAGCATGGCACTTTGGCCAAAGGGCTTTCTTCGAAAACAGGCATTTTGCAAATAGAAGCCAAAATAATCTCCTAGCAGCCTTCCACATAGCTGTGGTTGTCACACTCACATCAGTTTATGCTCTGCTTCTGCTGCAGGGAGCCCCACTCGCTGGCTGGGCAGCTTGCACCCCAGCAGACCCAAGATTCACCTGCAGAAATGTACTTTTGCAAAAGCCTGTGCAAAAGGGAAGCTATGAAACCAGAGCTAGAAGCACAGACAGACTGGCCCACACAGCCTGACCTGTCTCCTCCGGAACAGCTATTGAAACTGATTGATGTAATGCCTCGCATCTGCCAAACTGTCATTCAAGCCAGAGGGGATTTGGATGAAAACAGGAGAAGCATTGTGAAAATGAGTTTGTGCGTTAGTTTACTGAGCAAGCTTTGAACTCCTAGGTACAGAAAAATGAGCTTGTAGGAGAGAATATGCCCAGAACGAAATGGCTTCACTAGATGGGGAATTAAGAAGGGAAGACTGGAAGTGCTATTTGAAGAGTTAGTAGATTTCTTCCCTTGATTTGTGCCTGAAAGAAAAATATATCCCAGCTGTCTGCTGCATTGTGTGAACATATACATGCATTTAAATTACTTATATCATTACTTACAGATGTAATTGTGAAATATGTTCTTTTGCATTCAAAATTAGGGGCAGAGCAGATGGTGAAAACTCAGTTTAAGGCAATATGTCCATTAAAACAACCCATACTGTTTCTGTATTATAACAATAGCAGTCTTCAGCATAGCTAAGATTTTTTTCCAATCTGCTAGATTATGATAGAAATACAAATAGAGACTGTAGGACAAAATTCAATATGCCTGAAAATTCACCCTGAAAAAAATTCAGCTCTTTTTGGTGGCTGTCAACAGATGAACTCACCTCTGCATCCTGCTGCCTTTGCGCTATTGATTCCTTCATACCAAACAGCAAACAGTAAACTTTCTGAACTTTCTGGAGTTCACTTCTCCATATTTAATCCTCAGGGCCTCTGCAAGGACTATTTTTACCTAGAAGTCTGTACATAGTATGATCATAAATATTTATTTTAGAATTATATATATAGACACACACATTTTTGATACTGACAGGGGAGTTTTTTGGTAGGAAAAGAAATGAATGTGTCTAATTAGATTGGCACATAGAATCACAACAGTCATAAAATGGCCTAGTTGGAAGGTCATCAGGTCCAACCATAACCTAACATCTCCCTGTGTACAACTGTTAGACCATGTCTCTAAGCACCTTATCCAGACACCTTCTAAACCTCTTCTGGGATGGTGACTCCTCCACTTCCCTGAGCAGCCTGTTCCAGTGCCCAGTGACCCTTTTGGTGAAGACTTTTTTCCTAGTATCTGATTTAAACTGCCGCTTGTGCAGCTTAAGGCCATTTCCTCTTGTCCTATCACTTGTTACCTGGGAGAAGAGGCCAGATTCAACCTTACTAGAACCTCCTTTCAGGTAGCTGTAGGGATCGATGGTCTCCCTTCAGCCTCCTCTTCTCCAGGCTGCTCACAGGACTTTTGTTCAAGACCTCTCACCAAACCTCATTTCTCAACATGCTCCAGTACCTCATTGTCCTTGTAGTGAGTGGCCCAAAACTGAACACAGTATTGGAGGTGCAAGTTCACCAGTGCCAAGTACAGGGGTAAGATCAGCTCTCTAGTCCTGCTGCCACACTATTTCTGATACAAGCCAAGATACTGTTGGCCTTCTTGGCAGCCTGAACCCACTGTTTGGCTCATATTCAGTTGGCTGGCATATACATGCAATAGATACATACAATATATACGGTGGCCTCTACTCCAAATTATTCTTTCAGCTTTCTATTTGGACAACCTGAATTCTTTAACACTGAGGTTTCTATCGAGTGTTTCAAATTCAAAATATTCAAGGAATTTTCAGGAAAACATTGTAAAACAGAAACAGGATCACCCTGCTCTGAATAGAAAAGAATCAGTGCAGGCATCTGGCTTTGTCTGAGAGGCAGGTGCCCAAACACTGGAAGGGGAAAATGCCCTCTCAACCTGCAGTGAAGATATTGGAAAATGCCTGACGTGTTTTACCTTCTAAAGGGGGCTGTGTGCCTATTTTTTTTACACACAAGTTTCACCCTGAACTGTGCCATACCCAGATCAACTCCTGCAGAGCTTGGCTCAGGAGCTACTGTCCCAGGTTGAGGCTAGAGGGTTAAAAAATTTTGTTCTGGGGACTAGAAGATTGTTATTCAATCCCATAATTCTGCTATCTCCTTATAGACTCACAACAAGGTCAGTTCGTTCTCCTTTCCTCCTCCTCCTGCCCTGGGTGTGTGGCAGGAGCCTGCTATCGGGAACATGTAAGCAGTAGGCCTCTTGGCTGGCTGGAGGTGTTGGGGGGGGGGAGGATTGGAGCACTGGGGAAGGTAGATTTAGTTTTTTGGGGAATGGGGAAACTTCAAGGGGGTTTGCCATGGATGGGGAAATCACTTTGTAAGATCTGTCACTGTATTTCTCTCTCTCTAAATACAATTCTGTATTTTCTCTCCAATTTGATCTGAGAGTTTAATTTCTGTCGCCTATCTTTAGTAAACCCACGACAACCTCCCATACAGGTGCCAGGCATGCCCAGGTATGCTCCAGGAAGAATGCGTGCTGGTAGTAAACAACCCCCAGCTTCTGTGTCTGGACTTCAGATGGGTCTCTCACCCTTCTGAACATGACGAAAACCTTGCAAATATGAATCAGGTACCTCTCAAAGGCTCAAAAAATAGCACAGCTCAGCTCATCATTCCGTTTTCTGAAAAATCTCACATGGTTTGTAGGTCAGCCAGCTCACTTTTTGGTACACTGAGTATCACTTCTTGGTCTTTACCTGTAAGTAAAACACCAACAAAATGCCCTTCATATTCTCGTGATCCAGTAAGATTAAAATAGAATAGCATAACAGTCATGAGTCTTATGTCTTGACATAAAATCTAGCACACTCTACATCATTTTGGATAAGTAATTTCCATTCTACTTTGTTCACTTGCACATGGTAAAGTAGTTAACAGGAGCATTTATCCTTTTCCCTTATTCCATCAGTCCTGACATTTCAAGCTATAATTCTCAGTACATTGAATGTACATGTTTTCAGTTCACTCATGCACAAAAAAAATGATGCTTAACTTTAAAAAGAAATAATGATGGTTTGTGAGAAGTTTAAAGAAAGCCCAGCGCTGGCTTCTGCATTTACACAGCACGACAAGAATCACACCTCTAAGGTGTTGTATTAAGCAAGGATTAGACTGGTATGTCTTCACGTGCAAGTAATGGGGAACTTAACTCCAAGCAAGACAGGTAAAGGAGCTCTTAAGCAACAAGCTCAATATAATATCTACTGGAATTTGTTAAAATGTATTTATCAGTGGGGCACCATGCCTTTCAATCCTACTCATATATACCCTACCTTAGGGGGGTTTCTCCCACAGGCAGGTAGAACAGCTGAAAGTTGGAAGATTATAACAGAAGACTGAAAGAATTTGGTTTGATTTCTTATATTCCTTTAAACATAAAAGACATGTTAATAAGTTGGTCATTAGTAAATTTAATCTGCAGACAAGAATCAGTATAAACCATGGGAGAAATGAGATTTTAAGTCAGTAATCCAAATGTACACATGTGTATATAGAGGCAGTGACCAAGTTAGAAGGTGAAGCTTGAGTGGTATGAGGGTACAGAAGTGGTTTCAGGATACATGAGGTACTTGTACCATGTTTACATTTCACTATGCAGTGTACTTCTTTTGTTTTTAAGGACTAAGAAGTAGCTTTTTCTAGGTGTTGGTTCCAAGCTTGACTTCTCCTCTTCATATTTATTTAGTATTGATTTACACTTAAAGTGTCTAGGTTCAGATCTTATTATCATGTGGATGTTGTACAAGCAGTCAACATACTGCCCCTTCAGCTTTTCCAGCAGCGTATCATATTTTTTAGAATCATAGAATGGTTTAGGTTGGAAGGGACCTCAAGGATCATCCAGCTCCAACCCCCTGCCATAGGCAGGGACACCTCCCACTAGAGCAGGCTGCTCAAGGCCTCATCCAGCCTGGCTTTAAACACCTCCAGGAAGGAAGCATCCACAACCTCCCTGGGCAACCTGTGCCAGTGTCTTACCACCCTGGTAATTAATAATTTTGTGGATTTCAGCCTTTTGTATAAAATGTCTCAAATACTATAGAAGAAGGGGAAGGATAATTTATAACTTCTAGACTTAATGTCTGTCACAGAGATAGATTTAACTACCTTTGTGGTCTCTTCAGCTCTCTGTTCAGCTGCTTTATTGCCAAGGTCCTCAGACTTTGCAATGACGTTGACCCAGAAGGTTGATGTGAGACCACTTCAGTGCAGCTCTCCTTAAGTTGCCCTCTCCTTCAAGAACACTAAAGGACTCTTCTCTTACAGAAACAGCCTGAACAGCGTAGATCATATTTCCTGCATTTCTGTCCTAGATCCAGATGACACTCAGATGAAAGCATTTGACTTGGTTTAGTTCTCTGGTTCTCCTAATTACTGAATTAGGAGAAACAGTATTATTAGCATTATCAGGAACAGCGTGGCCAGTAGGACGAGGGTCCTGTACTCAACACTGGTCAGGCCACACCTTGAGTACTGTGTCCAGTTCTGGGCCCCTCAATTCAAGAGAGATGTTGAGGTGCTGGAACGTGTCCAGAGAAGGGCAACAAGGCTGGTGAAGGGCCTGGAACACAAACCCTATGAGGAGAGGCTGAGGGTGCTGAGGTTGTTTAGCCTGGAGAAGAGGAGGCTCAGGGCAGACCTCATTGCTGTCTACAACTACCTGAAGGGAGGTTGTAGCCGGGTAGGGGTTGGTCTCCCAGACAACCAGCAACAGAACAAGGGAACACGGCCTCAAGTTGTGCTGGGGGAGGTATAGGCTGGATATTAGGAGGAAGTTGTTGCCAGAGAGAGTGATTGCCATTGGAATGGGCTGCCCAGGGAGGTGGTGGAGTCATCGTCCCTGGAGGTGTTCAAGAAAAGCCTGGATGAGGCACTTAGTGCCATGGTCTAGTTCACTGGATAGGGCTGGGTGCTAGATTGGACTGGATGATCTTGGAGGTCTCTTCCAACCTGGTTGATTCTATTCTATTCTAAGTATGTTTCTAAACCAGTCAGTAACTCTTCCGAAATAGATTTAATTACTAAGAAGTCCAAAGAGAGCAGAGAACTCTGCACCTATCAACTGGGACAAAAGAAATCAAATGCTTTATAGCAGCAGCAGAATATTCCATTGATCTTAGAACAGCTGTTAATAAAGCTAAGATCAGTGGAAAAAATCATTAATACAAGAAAGAGTTAATGTAGTGTAAATAGGAAATATTGCTAGTAACAGTGACATGGTCAGCATTTGGCTTACAAATGTCAGTTTCCCAGATACAAAAGGTGTCCAACACCCCTTTTCTAATTGCTTAAAATGTGGTGTTTACCGTGCTAAAACCTATCATTAAGAAATGGAAAAAGCAGAATCAACAGAGGACTAAACCAAGCTGCAGATGCAGTTGTTTATTAGGTGACTCCTGCTAATCAGAAGAGTGTGTATATCCATATGCTACTGTTATATTGTGGTTAACTTTCAGTAACACTTTTTTTGTTAAATGGGAATAGCAACCTTTAATTAGGATTTGGGGCTTGGTTCTGAAATTGCCATACACCTGCTTATTCAAAACAGATGTTTTATCTGCAGTGCAGTTTTACTCGTAATATGTTATGACGGCAATAGCAGGTTGCTAACAAAATACAAAGGGAAAGCAATATCTGCTTGCTGTGTTCTCTTATATGAGGTTAATAAAGTTGACTGATTAGGAATATCAGTTTGCTTTTACCAACATCTGACTGTGTTAGCATGCCACATTATAATCTATGGGAATGTATCCTTCAATGCTCTGTCACTGAGATTCTAATTCAGTTTTAGTCAAAAAACAATTATAAAATGACTTGGCCTTTATGTTGCACTTCGTTTTTGTAGTGCTTCATGCATCACCAGCTCCCTGTGCATTACGTGTCTCCATCCCTGTCTTACAGATAAAAGAAACTGAAGCATTGTCCAGTGCTGAAATGATGTACTAGCTTGGCTGGCCTCGTGGTAATAGCACCACAAACGTAACAGATACAGTGAGGCTGTCAAAGCCTTACCCCTTTTGTAAGGTTATTCTTTGCCAGAGTACACTCAATACATCCTACAGCTAGAAGATACGAGAGAGAAGCACCTGGAAATGTTAAAGGGAAGTGTTCTTGGCTCACACCAGGTACGTGGCAGGGAACATTTCCAGAATCACTTGCTCTGGCTTTGCAACTGGCTTTGAAGATACAAAACACTTCTGATGCATGAAGAATGACTCATTGTCCTTCAGATTTTAACTAGAACTTGCTTATAATAGGCAATCCATATCCTATGTATGTTGAAGGTGCTAGTTAGTCGTTGAGTGGACAGGAAATGCCTGGGCCCATCTTGATGTCAACAGTAAGTTTTGCCATGTTTATCACAAAATGTACACTGAGCTGTCCCTCCACCATGGTCAGGCTGCCCTCGGCAATTTGTGCCCCTTCTTTGTCAAGAATAGAAGAATAGGAAGTGTTGTCAGAAGGGAGGAGAGCAGTCCTGAGGTTGCCCAGCCCAAGTGGCAACAGTGATGCAAGAGTGAGGGCTGAAGCTTCACAAAATTTACAGCAGAATGCATCTCTTTTTTTTTTTCCATCCTGGCAGCAGTTAAGTGGGTCGTTGTCATGCCTTCTCTGTCAAGAATGTAAGATTGTCATATTGAAGGCTAATGTAACGTGTCAATTTATTTTATAAAGGTACCGTGTAGGTTTCTAATGTGATATAGATGTTAAGTAATACGAGAATAAAGGCATTGCTATAACACAAAGATACAAATTTTATGCCATATTAGCACTTTCTATATTACAATACAAAAAAGCCTGTTGCGGCTGAGAAGTGCGCATCAAATCTGGATCCTTCAGCTTTGGTTTCATCCAGTTTGCAAAATTCGTTTCAATCTGATCTTCCTCTGTATAATATTTGCTGCCACGCAGAACGTTAGTTTGGCAGTCTGTAATTGGTCTGTTGCCTTTGACAGTAAGGCTTTCTCATTTCCAAGAAGCATCCAGTGAGTAAACTGTCTTTGTTACCATGCCTTAAACTGTTCTCAGCCTAGAAAATCAAAGTAACTGTGGGCAAATGAGTACAATGTTCTGATCTGCTTGTTTGTTTTTTGTTTGCTTTTTAATATTTTTCTTGTGGACAAAACATTTCTCATGATGTCAGACTGTGAGAAGGTACAGGTTGTAAAATTATTATATATTGGTTTCTTCTCTGAATGGTAGCTTTATTTTAGAAGAAGGTTTATGCAATCTGACATGCAGTGAAGCCATCTTCTAGGCTTCTGTTTGTTGATAGACTACAAGGACTCGTAGATCTACTTAGATCTTTGGACTTAGATGTAGAAAGTATCACAGTATCACAGTATCACAGTATCACCAAGGTTGGAAGAGACCTCACAGACCAAGTCCAACCCTTTACCACAGAGCTCAAGGCTAGACCATGGCACCAAGTGCCACGTCCAATCCTGCCTTGAACAGCTCCAGGGACGGCGACTCCACCACCTCCCTGGGCAGCCCATTCCAGTGGCCAATGACTCTCTCAGTGAAGAATTTTCTCCTCACCTCGAGCCTAAACTTCCCCCGGCACAGCCTGAGGCTGTGTCCTCTCATTCTGGCGCTGGCCACCTGAGAGATTAAGCAATCTGTTGAATCAGGGCCACAGTGAATTGTAACATAAAAAAAATGGCTAAATACAGGTTTATAGGTTAGCAGAAGAAACACACTGAATGTATAAAGGAATGAAGAATTTATTGGGTGAATCTCATCTTCGTGCCTGCTTTTGTAATAGCTGTGACCACATCCTGCTTTTTTTTTTTTTTTAATATTTATTTGTTATTTGAATGTAGTCAGCAGCTAAATTTAATAGATTTCTTTTTATTCTCTGGGTTGACTGTTTAACATCTGAGATTTATTGCTTGATGGGATACCTATTGAAAGGATTGGAAAGATTCCCTTTGGCTTCAAAGGACAACGAATTGTGCCCAGAGCTCTGGTACAGCAAAGCATTTAGACACGTGTTTAAACATTGATGCTTTCAATGGGAGTTAAGCACATGTTTAAGATAAAGCATGTGCTACAGGCTTTGTTGCATAGGGAAGTACTTCAGCACATTCTTAAGTGCCTTGCAGAACTGGCACTACAACAGCCTCTGCTGTTACATTTTTTATTTTTATGGGGAAAAAAATAATAAAAGCACTAGAAGAAGTTACTGTTACTTTATGATAAAAATATATCTGGGTTTGAATGGGCAGATTCACCTCCAGTTTGTTCATAAGAAAGTTTACATAGACCAGGATCTGGTTTTGAAGAACAAAATTTAACCTTCTCTTAATAGGAGATGAATGGATTTTTTTTTTCCTCTGCTTTTTCAGCAGTTTCATTTGGCACTTGTTTAAGGCGTTATTAATGTGCACATTCAAGAGAGTCTAAGGCCTTCAGTAGTTCTCTATTATGAAATGCCCTTTTTAACATGTAACAGCTTCTGCCTCCTATTCACCAGCCACTTTTAGTGGTCTCCCTGTTATCACTTCAAATACTTTCCAGGGAGGGAAAAAAGAACAAAAATGCTCAAAGCAATGTCTTCTTCTCAAACCATGTGCATTTTCATTAAGATTTCCTTAGCTCCCCACTCCCACATGCCTTTCCCCATGAAAGTGAGAAGAATGTGCCTCTGCCAACTATTTATCCTTCATTAGAACTAAGTATAAGCTTAAAGTGGCAGTCAGGAAAAGGAAGATGCTAAGGTTTAAAAATTTGCTTCTTTTTTCCCTTTGGAGCACTGAGCCTTTACCGCCCCAGATGAATGCTATTATACATCAGCAAACTCACTGGCAGACAGGAGCTACACAAAGTGCCAGTGAGACCAAGGCTCAAGAAGCTCATGATTTTTCACAAATGAAGCATACACAGAGAAAACTTCCCCTAGGAGATGGGGCTGGTCATGTTTCCTGCTCACAAGGTCTCTGACAGAAATCCTGTGGAGCTTCAGAAGAGCAAACCTTGTACTGTTCATGGATGAGCTTGTCTTTGAGCTTCAGTAGAGAGAATAGTGAATATATTAAACCTGTTCCAAGCTGTCTTGGGCATTTTTAACAGTTTTGACTATGCTTACACCGCAAATAACAAAAGTATATTAACCACATTTATAATGCATTTACTCATCTACTCGGTAGCACAAACCTGTGGTTGCAATTCCTGTTGACATAGCCAGCCAAGTCATGCTAGCTGTGCAGAGTGATAGGGGTTAGAGCCCCAGCTTGCCCAGCATCCTGGCTAAACACTCTGGCATGATTCAAACTGAGCATTCACTATGTTCCTGTGTGTAGCTCAGCTAACTTACTTAAAAGTTGGCTTGGATGTAATTACCCCAAATACAGCTACAGATTCAGATTGCAGAAAGGCATAACCTTGAGAACACCCACACACAAAGTCACACTACTTTAATGACACCACTTAAAGTTGCATCAGACCTAAAATCTGAAAAAAGATAGAGAGATACTGATAGTCCAAAGTTCAATATTTAAAGATAAGGTTTATGCAAACAAAGGAGACTAGGAAAGACAGGAGGTCTCAGTTCCTCCCCAAAATGTCAGTGCTTGTTGTTGTTTCATCCACAAAACAGAAAGAGAATACCAATTTTATCGAAGTAAAAATGATTAATTAATTTCTCATGGATACCTTCTGTGGAGAAGTTCTAAAAGCATTATGTTATTCAGATTGGTTTTAATTTTCCCACTTCTGATTTTCTGTCTCAAGAGGCCTGAAGCCTTGTGCCTAGAAAACTAAATAGCATCTCCTCAAGAAACCTTACCTGACCCTAATTTAAGCTTGCATAGCTAGTAAGAAGCAGAGTGCTGGGGAGCTTGCTACATCTCCCTGGTGTCCTGACAGCATTTATGTTCAGTTTTAGAGCACAGGGCTTTCACCCTCTGCATGCTGTAGTGTGGTGAACATGAGCTCATGCCATCTCCTAAATCTCCAGCTACTTTCTGTACGATGTGAACAGCCTTTGAAACCATCACTCGCAAGGGTTCCTGGGATGATTTTTCTGTTTCTGTGTTGAAAGTTTTACTGGTGGAGGCTTGAGACAGAAGACACTCTCAGTAGAAATACTTTGAAGACAAAATAAATAAAAAAGAAAAAGTGGAAAGGAGTCAAACAGGCAATTATTTGTAATTGAAAAAACTATTGATTTTCCTTTTGATACATAGTCTAAATTATCCCTCAAGAAAAGTAGTAATGCATCTTTAAACAGATTTATTGGTTCTAGCTGTAAAAAAGTGGCTTATTTAACTTCAATGCCATCACATTTTTCTGTTTTCATTTGATACAGAGATAGGAAGCAAATGTATCCACTGGAGAGGAGGTTTGATTTCAAGATCAAAAAGATTCTAGATCCTGAGGCCTCTAGGATTCTTCCATAGCTCTCATTTTTATTTTTCTCTTACTTTCTGGTTTGCAGATTCCCAGCTCCTTATCCCTCCTACATATCTGAGGAGCAACCTGCTCTGTTTCACATCTCAAAGATCGGCTCTCAATGGGAAGCAACATTTGTGCCTGCAGAGGGGTCCACCACAAGATGTATACACTGTTTTCTACTTGAAGTTGTCTCACAGACACTCAGAACTAAAGGTGAAAAATAAGTCCTTCAGATCAAAACCATGGTTACAATATTACCATAAAATAATAATGCACTGTTGGGATTTCATACTGATACTCATCTACCAACCTGCTGCTTCTGCAGGTTTGGATTTTTTTCTTGGCACTCCTAATAGCTCATTTGTAAAGGCAGTCCTTAAAATGAGGCTGTGCAAAAGGAAAGCTAAAGGCAGAATTACAGCGTGTTACAGTACAAAAAACCCTGCAAAATGGCTATGATTTTCCAAAGTACAACCATGTGTCTGGCTGACTAGCTGGATGGATGGATGGATGGATGGATGGCAGGAGAACAACTCAAGATATTTCCACTGCCAGCAAATTTACCCACCCCCTGTTTCTGTGTCTTTGAGCCTCAGGTTCACATGTATCTATATTTGCTGAACTGGAAGTCATAGGAGAAGCTGACCCATGGAAGGACATTTCATCATGTTTTTGCATTCCCAGCACTGTCACTTTCTCCTGCTCCTTCTTTAGTCTGTTAATTGAAGCCTAATGATATAGAAGCAATCACTCTTTGAGCAGTCTTTGGAGAAAGCATTAACTTGCGTCTCTATTCATAAACTTTGTGGGACCCTGATACACTCAAAAACCTCAAACTCAGTTTGGCTGAAAATGGACAATGCATTCTGGAGGTTTTTATGGGAGATCTGACAGGCAGCTCACACTCAATCTGATTTCTTTTCCTGAGGAAAATCAGGGGGAAAAAAGCTATAGTATTCTTAATTGGCAGTGCTGCCTCTTGTACATATATGCTATGGTGCTATGGAAAGGCTTAACATAACTACTATGACTTTTGCCAGTCTGCTGCAGCAGGAGGAGCAAGTATGCATGCACATAATTCTCTTTGAAATAATGTCCTTCTTAGGATGGAAATTGGATAGGAAAAGAGTGATAAACACAGATGAGGTCTCAAATACTTGTTCTGGGAGATTAAAAGCATATCACAAAGTGATATTGCTGATGTCCCAGTGATATCCCTATGGGATATAATACAATGAACAAAACACAACGGTAACGAGGGACTTAAAATGTTTTAAGACTATATGACCAAAATCTAGCTTCAGACAGTCAATGTGATGATAATGTGTAAATACATATACATGCATACATGCATGGATGAGCAGCAGTGATATGCTACTGTGTGTCAGCTATTGCACTGGGACCCTTAGATGAGATGGAAGACACAAACATCAGTATAGGAGCAGAGAAGACAGGACAAAAGACTGTTTATTGTTGTAAGAGCCCATGACAATGTCATTGTGTAAAACAAAGTGAAACAACAGTTTCATCCTCTTTCTCTCTCTCATACTCAAGGGCCTGCATGCACACTTGCATTCTCTTGGCACTTGCAGGGAGTGGAGGGCAAGAGCAGGACAGTTGCATGTAGGAAGCTAAAGGCAATAAGGACTTTTTGTCCCCGGAATGGGAAAACAAATTTGAATGTTCTAGCCCATTGTTTTATCTTCTCATTCAGTGAAATGCCAGGCAGAGGATACATTAAGGTTTATAAGGATTTTAATTCTTTTCTCCTACACAAAAGGTTTCCTCGTTACTATAGAAAACCAATAGAAATTGTACACCACCACACTCTCAAGAAGAGGCAAGAGAGAAATTAGGCAAAAAAAAGTCTTCATTTTCCCATTTGCTCCCTTGTGTATTGCAAAGCTTATGTCCTAGACATGCCAAGATTTCAGAAGAGGTCACAATTCACCCTCTATTTCGCTTTTCCAAGCTATATCAAGCAGTCCTCAGTCACCAAGGAGGGTCTGACCCAGATTTCTTCCCTTTCGTCTTATCTCTCTGTTTGTACCTTTAGAGCATCTACTCCCCAGGCCAACTTTCTGAGCCTCATCATCTCCCTCTCATGTACCAAAACAATCTTATTGCTTTCAGGTCTTTTCCTCCCTTTGATCTCTCCTTCTCTATGGACATATTGCCCTTCTCTTTCTTCTCTCCCAGATCCCCATTTCTCCTTTCCTGTAGATCCTCCAGGTTGATTTCTCCCTTATTCACATCCTCTAATTCCCTCAGGTTTTCCCTTTATAGACTCAAGATCCAACTCTCTATTATGAAGCCTTCCATCAGTGAGAATGGGGGAGGGAATGAGGAGAAGGTCTGCAGCTTTTCCAAACGTTGTGTTGTTGTGAATGCTTCCCTTATTGTGCCTGTCTAAAATTTAGTTTATACAGGTGGCAGAAGGAAATGTGCCATCTCATAATTAGTCCCACATGCACTGCAGGCAATTTATCATCAAAACAATCAGCAGTCACCATTTGATTCAGTGAATACCAGAGATTATCAGAAAATTGAGCTGAGAGGATGGAGGACAATAGGACAGAGCACTTTGGCTTTTGTAAATTCCTTTTATTTTTCCTGCCTTTTTTTGTTTCTTTGTTTGGGAGGGTTTGTCCTTTTTCTTTCTATTTTTTTTCTCTCCTTCCCCCCCCCCCCCCCCCCAAAAAAAAAACCAAAACCAAAACCAAAACGTTTTGCCTGAAAAGTAGTGACCACCCCAAATGACTCCATAATGAGTCAATTCACAGGAAAACCGCTGTCTTGGCCTTCACAACCTTTCTTTACCTCTGAATTTGTTCTATTGTACTTTCTTGTATACTTAATAAACTGCTTCAATAACAGCAATCAGCCCAAACACGCTATTTCAGTGGTGAGGAGGCTGTTCTCTTTCTTAGCTGATCACTGCTGCTGTTCCTTTTAGTGATGGCAAGACAAATGGTTTTGCCTATTTTGTGTAAGAAAATGCATGCAGCAAACTGGTTATTCATCCACCCATCCACACACACACACACACACATACATATGTTCAAGCATATCCACTCTCACATGCATGCACACACATGTGCATAGCCTGAAGTGTCAAACGCCCCAGGCAAAAGGATGAGTGAGGACAATGCCCTGCATGATAGCTAAGGATGATTATAGTAGTATTTACTGCCAATCCTCACTGCATCACTGATCCTTTTGATGGAGAAAGACATGAAATAATGGGAAAACAGGATGCCACCAATCTCAAAGCGATGAAATCCAAGCATCAGAGAAATTAGGATACAGGGAAGAAACATGTCTTCAGGGAAATACAGCAGTGGGCCCATGGTCCTGTGTGAGAATGTGTCTGCCTCTACCCCACATTTAGCAAGTGTGGAGATGTATTATCCTCCTGCAAGGCCATGCAAGAATGCTCAGCGATATAGGGCTCACTTGCCTCATGCCATGAAACTATGAACTAGAGTGCTTAGTCCTCTCATGATCCCCAGTACACAGAAGCATATAAGGATCTCTGCTATTTCTTTGAGCTTCTTGCTACACACTTGTTTCAGAAATAGTGGGAAAAAGAAACTCATCTCTTAGATTCCCACAAGGGCTGCTCAGTGTCTCCCCTTCTGTCTTCAACAGTTGCAACTCTTTCCTACCCCACTCCCTTGCACCCCCTCCTTGTACCAAGGCATTACTAAAAATGCTCAGAAGCCAGCCTTTAAATGTTTTCTACCCTGTGTTGCAAACTGATCATTACAGTCCATGAGTCAAACCGAGTTTACTTTTTAAACAAACGATGTGTCAATAAGAGGAATGGACTAATGTTAACTTCTATTACCATAGACATGCCTGGAGATGAAGAGTGTTTGATCTATTACTGCTTCTTCAGGGCAAGTTTCTCTTTCAAGAAAGGCTTGTATTGCTGTGTTCTCTATATCCTCTGCTTCCATTCTATCAATGTTCCTTTTGTTTTAGAGGCTCTTCAGTTAAATTAATATAGTGATCAAAAGCAGAGAAGTGAGTGCAAGCTGGACTTAGATAGTAAATCTAAAGTTGCTTGGAAGAGAAATTGCTCAGCTAGAATTCATCCCTTGAGGCTAAACTTCACAGGTAGATAGGTGAAGGTCATGTTATTTTAGCCACAATACATAAGTGATCATTTTAAAATAATGCAATGTTTTATTACTGCATAGTTGAATATCAGCTCTGTTATATACCCACAAGAAGATAATATGCCTTTCATGTTCTGCTAATTAATTCAAAACATCAAATACAAACACAATATTCTCATATCTCAGTCTGGACAGTGAAAGTCATCTGTGTTGGTCCCAGATTGCAGCTGTCATCTGAAGATCTTGCATGCACCTGAGCACAGGACATGGTAAACATGAAATTGCACAGAAAGTGAGTGCAGAACAAAGTGACTAATTTCTATTTCATTTAGACACCTCCTTCAGAGGTGGAGTAATCATCATTGGCTGTACATGTGTGTGAATGCCAATGCATTTAATCTCAATTTACAGCAAAGCAATATTATCAGTAATTAAGAGCATACCCCAAATGAGCAAGACAAAGAAACAACAGTCCTTTTCAGCTGCTTCCCTTTAGTTCTGACTTTTCCTCTGGAAACAGATGAGGCCTCCGGTAACACACAAGCCCATGCTACAATTCAGTGGGAAGGCAGAGTCAACACGCCCATGCTGCAAAGGAAGAGCAGTCAACTATCACCTACTATCACCCTTCTCTCTCTAGTCCTTCCAAATAGCCCCATTACCAAGGACAGCAAAGAGGTCTTGAGTAACACCCATACTAGTCCGCATCTGGGGATGACCTTGCTTATAGGAAAAGTAGGCTTTTGCTCATAAGGCACAGAATCCAGACTTTGCAACATCTCCTGAGTCAGAGTGGACACCCAAGGAAGGTTCCAAGTGCACAGGAATGGGTCCCATTGTAGCCAAACAGCAATAAACTGGCATTTGAGGCAAGTCTATTTTTTAAGACCTTTGCCACTATTGTATAGCAAGCTGTGCCAATAGAAACAACAAATGGAATAACAGGAGAGGTCTCCAATTCCCAGTTGCATCCAGCAGACCATGGTGACTGTAGAGGTGGGTGACCACTGTTTTTGCACCAGCACTGTTGGGTTGTTAACATTGGAAGCAAAAGTACTTCACCAATGTCATCACTTAACAATATAATACAACAACATCTATAGAACCAATTATCATAAATCAACATAATGCCCATTTTGCAGCATTAGTATTGAAAACTTTCATCTTCAAGCAGTGTTAGGGACACACAATGTATAGTGAATTGTAATGATTTTGATGAAGTGCTCTCATATGACATAGCATGTTTGCATAGCATGGGCACATAAGGCTGTGCACATGTGTATTTTAATAATGCATGTAATAGTGTAGCTGTGCCTCTAGTTTCATGCATTCTCCTAAAATAACATGCTGTTTTTCCTGTGATCTTTCCTTAGATTTAGAGAAAAGACCAATTTCCAGGAGCTACCATGTGGGAAGGGGAGGAAAGAAGGGAGAGGATGCGCTCATTGTGATTTCAAAGCACATCAGCATGTCTTTCTGTGCCTAAGGGGTCATCATGCATGGAGTCACGTAAATAGAGACTGCTTAAAAAAATAACTCGAGGTCACTCAGATCCAGATCCCTAGGTTTGAATTACAGATAAACACATTTCAAAGTGCAAACTTTGGAAATAAGGTACAGGGGAGAACAACCTTACATGGCACTTCCATCAATTTTGATAGAGCAGTTTCAATTTTCAGTGTAATGATTCAAAGGTCTCGTGGCTTTCTGACAACACTGAGCCCTCCTTCCCTCCTCCTCATTCTCTGTCCTTCTCTCTAGTGCTCTGTGTGCAATCTGATCACTACCCATTTTAAACCTGGATGCTTTGTCACATCCAAGTGTATTTTTGAGAGCTTTTCCAAATCCTTCACTTTAAGCAACATATTCCTGACCTCTTTGGGGTTAGGATGGCATGTGCATTTGGAGGCAGTAGACAAAGTACTGTGCAGCATACAATAGCAATCATTCTTCTGTTCTAAGGAAAGAGCTTATAAATACTCTAGAACCCACAGCAGGTGATGATGGGCAAAGTACCCCATTCCTTCACTACCAACAGTGACTGGGAAAGCCTGAAGAAGATCCTCAAGAGTGGTACACTGGTCACTCTCCACTCCACTTCCTTAAGCTGCCATCCTATTTCCGCTTGTGAAAGCAGAAAGCTTGCTAGAGGCCTTGCTTGCCACCATATGGCATTATATCTCTGTACTCAATCTTTCAATCACATTAATGCCAATAATGCAACAGCCTTTTTCTTTTATAAAGGTCTTAACCTGGCTTGTGCATTAATTTAGCTTGCCCAGTTATTTATGCACCTATAAAACCACAGACAAGGCATCTCTACAAGCACGGACAGATCCTGTTTATGCCAATCTGAAAGAGTTCTGAGCTCACAGTTGCAAATGCTTGATAGCATTGGCCCATAACAGCCTGTTTTCTAAGGGCCAGAGGTGAACAAGCTGGTTCCAAGAGAAACTCATCTGTGTCTTCCACCTCAACATGAAGTCCATCTTTTCCCATCTTCATTCCACTCTTGTTGCTTCCGGCCAATCTCATAATATTTCCAGACTGATGGAAACAAGCAGTGCTGACCTGTCTCCAAACAATGCTGCTGTGGTATTTCCAGCCGGGTTCAGCCACCATTTCAGTAAGAGCTGGGAATGTGTAGTACTTCTCTGGAATGAGACTCTATTAACAAGCTTTCTTTGGACTGTTTGGCGAAACCTGCACTGAAAACACTGGCAGTTTTGTCCAAGTGAAGCCTGGAGGATTAGGCTGTATGTGGAACTCCAATAATAACACCAAAGTAAGGAGTATTATTAAGGGCCAGTCTAATTTTTGAACATATCATATAACAGACTGCAAAAGTAGCACAAGGTCAAGGAAAACATCCATTATTTAACTTGACTTGAATCCAAAGTGGTGATGATGTTGAAGACCACACTTCCCACTCTGAATGGAACTTCCTTTATTCAATCCTTCCAACATCATCAAAACTTTCCACTCTCTCTACCTTGGACCCTCTCTTTTTTCTCAAATACATTACAGTTTCAGTGTCTTCCCCTCTCACTCTTTCTTCTCTTGCCAAATAAATGAGGAGCACCCTTAGCTCTGTTTCCATTTCTGCCCTCAGCTCCTTCTTAGCAGCTCCAGGAAACTCAAAATAGTAGCAATAACACCAGAATCTCATCTCAGTAATGAGTATTATTGTCACCCAAACCCAGATAACATTTCCCCTCCTGTCTTGTGCAATAGGATGGTGATTTCACATCGAAGGTAACCCTGGCAGCATCATGGCAGACATATTTGTTTGGTAGGTGGGTTAAAGAAGTTCCTCAGCACCGTACACCAACTAATGTTACAACCCACAGATTCTTTAAAAGAATCACTGTTTCAGTCATTAAAAAAGGTACATGTGAATGTAAGATTTGCTCAGCCTGAGTAGATGTGATCAATAATTTACATATTACTGGATAACAAGTAATGAAAACAAAAATAACAGCTTCAGTTTCAGGATATATGTAGCTGTTCTGTGAAAGTAAATATATTAAAACATTCCTGCTATATTTTATGACACTATATAAATATCAAAATAGGTTTATAAGTTGAAAAGAGACTGTGCCAATTCTAAAATCACCACTCACAGCACTTCAGTTTATGCAGTTAAATTTCCCAGCTAACAGCATCCTTCAGGCACTTGGTCTCCTGCTCAGGAGGCAAACCACACATCTGCCTTTCCAATGCTCATGGTAAAAATACCAACAGTCAGCAAATTCAGGCGTGCCAAAAGACATTCAAAGAGAATGGAGGTAAGAGAAGACATCACAGACATGTAGGTGCAACAAGAATGCTGCTGGGTAGAGTAGGGGGGGACTTAGATGAAGCAATTCACTACAGGATGACCTCATGACAATGGTGTTTTATTCTGCTTCTCCTGGGTTTCTCTTTCTGTGTTTTTACCTGGGCAACATTCTTAGAAGAAGATGCTGGCTCTCTCTTTTCTTTTCTGGATAAAAAGGTCAGTATGGAGAAAGGGAGTTTTACATCCTGTAGCTAACCTGACCACATGTCTCTGGCACCAGACTGTAGGTTGCATCCAGTGAGGGGCTACATTGCACAACCAGACTAAAAAAAGCAATGCCTTCATCAGGTGTCAGGTGCGCTTGAACTGAAACTTCTTGATGGAAACTCTACCAATACCACAACCCCTTGGCAGTATGTTCCATTTGTTGGCCTCCTCCCAACTACAGTAAACTGGAGTCTCTGTAACCCCAATGATCATACAGGACTCAAAGGTGGCTTTATTAAAAATTTCTGTAAAATGCTCTTGGAATTTCTTCAGGACCTCAAGGGCAAGAGGAAGATGGGTCCCAAGTTTATTCCAGATCTTTGTTTCTTAAGAAATCTGGCTATCATAGAGGCATCAATGGAAAGGGAAGGGAAAGGTTTAAGCATTGGGATAGGCTGCCCAAAGAGGTTGTAGAGCCTCTTTCTCTAGAGTCTTCCAAAACCCACCTGGACATATTCCTGTGCAAGCTGATCAAGACTGACCTGCATTAGCAGGGAGAGGGGTTGGACTAGGTGATATCCAGAAGTCCCTTCCAAACCCTGCCATTTTATGATTCTGTGAGCTTCTGTTCTTTCCTGCCTTTCATCTTAGTAGTATTTTTCTTAGCATTATGGCTCTTGAACCACACACTAGGTAAGGTTGGCTTCATCTGTAAAACCTTATCCTTACATTGTCCAGAAATAATTCATTTAGCACTGAGAGGTCTTACCAAGACAGCGTAGATAAACCCATGGCAAAACTGAACCAAAGCTTTTATTCCAAGCAATGCATACAAAACCCAAAAGCTTCTCCTAATCCTAAAGAAGAAAACATACGGAATAAGGTTTCCTAAAGCTCTTCTCAGCAACGTTGCAATACTGCATGAGAAACTCTGAGAGGAGAACACACATCCAATGTTCATCTCAAGGAAGAAACCATCTTTTAGTTTCTCAACTACTTTCTAAGATGCTGTTTCGAATGTTGGCATGGCAAAGAGTTACTGTCTTCTGTTAGTCTGTTCTTGGATAGGTCCTTCTGACTAAGGAGGTCAAATACTTCCTAGTCCCAGTGGATGCCTGTTTGCACAGAGGTGATTTAAGATATTGAAGCTTTGTCGGAAAGCAGTGCAGATGAACTGAAGGTGCTTCCTGATCTGAATGGGAATTAAGTCACCTTTTAAGGACCATCAAGTAGCAAGTGGGAGCAGCCCCAATACATTTTCCACCAGGTGACAGGGCCAAGCACTATAGCCATGCCAGGGAAAACTCCTCAGCAGCTTTTCACCAAACCCAGGCTAAGAGAAAGAGGACTAAACAAAGAGCAGGCAGTGATTTCCCTTAGATGCTGTAGGACAAATATTTCTACTGGTAGTCTTTTTGCAGCCTGCTTTGCCTTGCCTTTTCTCTTTTTTCTTTTTTCTTTTTTAACATTTTCAGTGCTCCTTCTGCACCAGAGCTTTATTTAAGGCTGTTGGCTGGGAGCCCCTGGGAGGATTCCCAGTCCCCTGGGTGGCTTCCCGGTCCCTGTACATTGCAGTATTATGAGTGTGGCCTCCTGCCTTGCCAGGACTTTAAAGGGCCCATCTGTCCTGTTACCATCTATCACACTGAATATTTGTAATTCAGCCTTCCCCAAACTACTGGGGTCTTAATTTCCAGTTCTAAGCTGTATGCAAAGCTATTCTTTGCTATTTTTTTTTTCAGAGACAGTAAAATATTTGATTTAAACCCCAGGTTTCACACACCTCCATAGCATTTAAGCATGGAGTGCATTATTGTTATGATATGTTGAAATAGAGCTTTTTCTTTTTTTTTTCCTTTGTGGAAGTGCTTTGCTCCCCACTTTTTTCCTTCTCTTTTTGTGCTGCATGTACCAACAGGGGCCAACTTTATTTCACTATTGACTTGGATTTTGATGAATATGCTTCTATTTCATTTATTCTTTGTTTGTGCAAAACCTAGACAGTATTTTTTTTTTTTATATTGTTTCCCACTTCCTTTTTTATTAAACTGTTATATTTGATTTTCCAGAAATAAAGCAGCACAGACATAGAGAGAGTGAGAAAAATACATCATCCTTCATTCTCTCCTGACTCATGGCTGTACAAGCTCTGACCCAAAAGCCCACCTTAACTCACTGGAAATAAATGCCCACAGGGAGCTGTCAGGGAGGAAGTTCTTCAGGAAGTGACTGCCCAAAGTGCCAACCACAGGAGAATAAAGCTTTTTCCACCCAAAATTAACCAAGCTGCTCAAACAAAACAACTAAACCTACTATAATAATAATAGATGATCTAAGTCAGTCCTTTGAAAATTAATTGCTATAATAAGTATCAAAGGCCACTGAAACTTCAGTGTCATTAGTTAGCATGTCAGGAAATACCCAGTCTGTACCAATGCAGTCATGAAATCATAGAATCATAGAATCAACCAGGTTGGAAGAGACCTCCAAGATCATCCAGTCCAACCTAGCACCCAGCCCTATCCAGTCAACTAGACCATGGCACTAAGTGCCTCATCCAGTCCACCACCTCCCTGGGCAGCCCATTCCAATGCCAATCACTCTCTCTGTCGAGAACTTCCTCCTAACATCCAGCCTATACCTTCCCTGGCACAACTTGAGGCTGTGTCCCCTTGTTCTATTGCTGGTTGCCTGGGAGAAGAGACCAACCCCACCCGACTACAACCTTCCTTCAGGTCACCCCTGAGCTTCCTCTTCTCCAGGCTAAACAACCCCAGCTCCCTCAGCCTCTCCTCATAGGCCTTGGCTGCAATCTGGTTTTCCTTTGCAGATAACTTTCCAACGCTATCTTCTTTGGGGTTGAGGGTTTTCCTGTTACTTGTTTCAAAACAAAAATTTTGCTGAGCAAAAAATGATTGCCACCTCCTATATATAGCTTTATATATAAAAGTCTCTCCCCCTGTGCTGTGTATCCCCAACAAGACCTGGCAGTACACTAAGATCAGCACAGTAGCTTCTTCACTAAATTAGCCAGCCATGGAAGTATGGTTTCAGCAGTGCCCTGAGTTAAGGGAAAGACATTTATTGTTGCTTATTTGAGCATTCCACATGGGATGTAATTGAAACACCCTGGGGAGAAGGAAGAAGGTAACATTACTAGAGTTAAGACCATCCAATGTAATCCTGAAAAGTGAACCTGATCTTACAGTCCTGTTTGACTTTCATTCTTTCTTGCTTTCTCCCTTTTGCAACCTGCTCAGCTATGGCAGGCCACCAGTTCCCAAGCTGCTAACTTGCAGTTAAAAATGCCAGCAGCAACAGCAAGAGAAACGTTAATTTTTCACAGAATGACCAGAGGAAAAGAAAAAGCAGACAGTAAACACTTTTTTTTTTTCTAGAGCAGAAAGCTTCAGGCCAGATGAACTGGGTCACAGGCCAACCTTGTGGTCTTTAGACGAGGGAATGACATGCATTAGAAACAGATCCTGCTGGCTGCTACCTATTGCAGCTCACCCCTCACTTTGCCTGCATCTGTCCAAGAAGAAAACTCATTACCATTTTAATCACTGAAGAGATGAGGTGAGTAGGGGTACTTATTTGCACGGTGACTGCTCTGAATCACAGACCCCAATGTGAGACAAACCCTGAGTTTGCTCTACATTCAATTGCAGCTGACGTCTGGATGTGCACTCCTTGCAGACAGGTAGGAGTTGCCCCTGCTTCCCTCTCAGTCAGGAAGCAGCCAGGGCACTGGAATGGGAGACGCACTGAGTATAAGCTAAGGAGCCCTGCTGAGAAGCAAGAGCACACGGCTGAGACCTTGCCCTGAGGAGCAGAGTCTAACTTGGAGAGCTGCAGCAAAGTGCAGAAATCACAGCTAAACAAGAGGTAGTGCACTCCTGAAAGCCCCAGAGCAGATCAGTGGCCAGGAAGAGAGCCCAGTCTCCCTGTACAACGTCCCTTGTGATGTCAGCCTTCATCCTTTTTAAGCTTGTTCTGCCCTTCTCAAGAAATAGAAGTGGCATTTGTGCCTCCGATGAGCCCGTGAAAGGCCTCCAGGCTGTCAAGCTATCAGCTGCCATCAATTGTGCTTTCTCTCCTTCAGGTCTCTTACAGTGCTCCTGCATCCCAGGGCCACCAGCCTGTTCATTTTGCAAACGAACAGCCTAAACTATGCCGCCTGGCTGCCCGCTGGTGGACTAGCCTGCCACTCAGCTGGAAGAGGCACCAGAACCTTACAACAGAAACTGACAGCCAATTTATTTATTTGCTCAATAAAGGAGCAGAGTGGTAGATAAAAGTCACCAGTGCAAAAGTGCAGTGGAGAAGGCCAAGCATCCCCTGTGCTCTGATGTGCTCCATACCAGGTTTTCACTTCCCAGTCCTTGATGGATAGTGTGCACATAAATGGTTGCCAGCAGATGTATGTTCTCTGCACTGATGCTCCTTCTACAGAATCGGCAACCAGAGCAGCTGTAGGTGTTAATAACAATGCTGTTGCCGTTGTTGCTGCAGCAGCACTCGAACACTGGCTTGGTCAGGGCTCACTACCTTGTTAGAGGGAGAAATTTCACAAACACAAAAATAACTGAAATGTGTGTTTCCAAGTACAGACAAAAGAAGACTTCTCTGAAATTGTGACTGACTACCAAGCCAATCAATGCTAAAGTATATTTGAATTTACTTCCAGGAATCTAATTTCACCCATAGATTCATAGGAAGATATACCACTACCATGAGGGCAATAAAGCATTTGCAACCAATCTGCTAAGTCTACCAGGCAGTTGTAGATTAAGTCATGAGGAGCTCAGCTACCCAACTGTTATGTAAAACTTCCTAAAAGGCAATGACAGACATTTAGCAGCCATCTCAAAATGAAAACATCGAGAGAAAACACTTTTGCAATAGCTCTCCTTGCTATTGCCAGCCTCTCTCACTGCAAAGGGAGCAGTGTTTATGGGACTAGTGTTTAAAAAAGTAAGCTTGAATAGGAGTGTCAAAGGGTAATTGGCACAAAAGAGATCCCCACATTTGGAACAAGAGGAATTAAGTTTTCTTAAGCACATTGGGACCACAGAGGGCTTGTTGTTGATAGACCCACAAGTAGTAATATTACCAAGTTCACACCAAGGGTCATAGCATACAGCGAGACAACAGTTCCTTAGAGCAGTGAGAGCAGGGTCATGACTCCTGTGTGCAACTGATTGATCCTCAATGTTCAGATCTCTGAGACACATAGGGGGAAAAATGTGTACTTCACAGCATTCGTTTATACTTGGCTTTGAAAGGTTTTCATTGAGGCAATGACCACCTTGCATTTTTGCTTTTCAGTTACTGCCTGAAAGCCAGTGGAAGGATTTGAAATGATTCATGACCGTGGGATTTTGTCAGCAGAATGCATTAGTGCACAGGTTATGTACAAGGTGAAGTTTTGCAAGCTTTGGTAGATTTTCTTCTCAAGGGCTCATGTCTGGAGACTAGTTTTCAGCTTCCATTTAGCAGGAGAGCTTGAAGCCTTGAGAAACAACAGCAAAACTATCTGCCACCATGCCAGGGATTCAATTCTTACTTAGTGTTCATCAACAATACAAGCAGAACGGTGCATCTAAGTCACATTTCCCCTGTATTGATCTTGAACCTCAACTCCCAGAATGGATTTGAAGAAGAATATTTAGGACAGCTTGAGGGCCAACAAGGTTTAGGGTGTGATAGACTTCTGGAGTGCCCTATGCTACTCTTCTAATCCCAGTCCTCAGAAGAAGCTGCTCAGTTCCTTGGTGGCCTCCTGACTCTTTGCCACCTAAAAGGACCTTGTTTCAGGAGATATACTCAGTTGGCTCTTGAGAGTTTCATTTATATTTCTGAGGGCAGTGGAAAATGTTCAGACTTAAGCCTTAAGAAGGAGCCCGTGGCTCCAACATGTAATTGTAAACAAGCTTATTGTGCTTGCTGTAAATGTCTAGGAAGCTCAGTAGAAGTCATTGTGGATCTTGTGAGAGTTTTGAGTCACTTCAAGCTGTGCTGTGCAACGTCCAAGGCACATCCCCTTGAACTGCTGACCAGAATTATATAGCAAGAAGAAATTTTTCAGTAAATTTTGAATAAACCCAGGGGTAGGGCATTGGGAGTTTGGCCAGTGCTAAATGAATACAGAAATCAATAAAGCTTAGCTACATACTCTCCTGCCAAGCCTCAGTGCCTAAACTCAGGGAGCTCACTGTAGGACTGCACACAAACTGGATTGCTCTGATCAATACTGGAAGGTGGCATAACACAGCACTGTTAATGCATCTGACCCCTTTGAACTCCACAGAATTTCTTCTATGAAGTTTCAGTCAAGCTAGGATTTCATCTAAAGTGTCTTTTCCAGCTCTAGTTATCTGTGATCCTGAGCACATTACTAAATTGCCAATGGGATCTGCCAGCCATCACAGTCCTTGATTTGTCAAGTACTGCATTTGTATTCACCACATCTCTGTCGTGTAAAGGATTCCAGTAATAAGCTATTAAAGACATTTAATGTTACCAATTTAAAACTGAAACCCACAAACTACTGAGGTGGTAAAGTTGCCAGAAGAGACATCAGGCCCTATGTTAGAATATCTGTTTCATCAACTCCTATATGTGCAAAGCCTGCAGATTGGATAATTATAGCTCCATCAGTGAATACTTTGTTTATTAGACCCAAAATTCATGTGGTTGTAGAAGTGGAATAGAGGCTAACATTATCAGAAGCATTCACAGGGAGATTGCCATGGTACAAAGGATTGGCAAATGTGGACAAATAAGGATGGCTTATTAGAACCCAGTTTTTGTGAGGGGGTGAACCTATTTTAATGCAGATACCTAATAGCTACTGTGCAATATGGTACACTAATATTACATGGCAATTAAGGCATTAGAAGAGGACTCTAATACTGGTTACTTAGCAAAGTGCAAAATCCCAGCTCAATATTTAATCAGAGAGAGATATTGCTTTCCAGTTGTTTCACTTGAACAAGCCTGCCAGAAAAAGAAGGATTCCAAATGCCACTTACTCCTGCTAAGTCATTAACAGAGGAGAAAATACAGATAGCTAGATTGTCGTGAAGATGATCAGAGGGCTGGAGCACCTCTCCTATGAGGACAAGCTATGAGAGCTGGGGCTCTTCAGCCTGGACAAGAGAAGGCTTTGAGGAGACCTTGTAGTGGCCTTCCAGTATCTGAAGGGAGCCTACAGGGAGGCCAGAGAGGGACTATTTACAAGGTCTTCTAATGACAAGACAAGGAGTAATGGGTTTAAACTGGAAGAGGGGAGATTTAGACTAGATGTTAGGAATCAGTTCTTTCCAGTGAGGGTGGTGAGATGCTGGCACAGGTTGTCCAGGGAGGTTGTGGAGCCCTCCCTGGAGGTGTTCAAGGCCAGGTTGAATGAGGCCTTGAGTGACATGTTCTAGTGGGAGGTGTCCCTGCCTATGGTGGGGGATAGGAACTACTTGATCTTTGAGATCCCTTCCAACCTAAACCATTCTATGATTCTATGATTGCTAGTCTGGTCTGATATCAATTTTCTGTGCACATTAATGCTTCTGTATTCACACAGAGAAACACGTTGCAGATGTTGTAAAACAAAAAATATGACAAATGAGATAATAGCTCTGCACTAGAAGTAGCTGCAATGAATCACCTTTCAGTAAGAGGTCTGTTGCAGAGCAGCTTCAGTATACGGAATGGAACTTAAGGGAAGGGTGGTAGTCTCATTCTTAAGGGAAGGGTGGTAGTCCCACTCGGATCATGCAGAGACAAGGCAGCAAACAGTTGTTAACTAAATGTATTGTTCGAGACCTAAAGAAACAACTGTCCAACAGCCAAGAAAATACTCAGTCTTGTAAGTCAAATTGCAGAAGTAGTTATGATAATTAAAACTTTCTGAGAGCCTGAAACTGCTGAAGTTTATTTTTCCTCTTCTATAGCTCTTGCGGATTCCCACAAAAAATAAGATTCAGTAAGCTCTGCTAATCATAGAATCAAAGTCATAGAATGGTTTAGGTTGGAAGGGACCTCAAGGATCATCCAGGTCTAACCCCCTGCCATAGGCAGGGACACTTCCCACTAGAGCAGGTTGCTCAAGGCCTCATCCAGCCTGGCCTTAAATGCCTCCAGGGAGGAAACATCCACAACCTCCCGGGGCAACCTGTGACAGTGAGGTCTCACCACCCTCACTGTAAAGAACTTCCTCCTAACATCCAGTCTAAATCTCCCCTCTTCCAGTTTAAACCCATTCCCCCTCGTCCTGTCTACAAGACCTGGTCAATAGTCCCTCCCCAGCCTTCCTGTAGGCTCCCTTCAGATACTGGAAAGCCACTCTAAGGTCTCCTCGAAGCCTTCTCTTCTCCAGGCTGAAGAGCCCCAACTCTCTCAGCCTGTCCTCATAGCAGAGGTGCTCCAGCCCTCTGATCATCTTTGTGGCCCTCCTCTGGACTCACTCCAACAGTTCCACATCCCTCTTGTGTTGGGGGCTCCAGAACTGCACACAGTACTCCAGGTGGGGTCTGACATGAGCAGAGTAAAGGGGGAGAATCCCCTCCCTTGCCCTGCTGGCCACACTTCTCTTGATGCAGCCCAGCACTCGGTTGGCTGTCTGGGCTGCATGTGCACACTGCCGGCTCATGTTGAGCTTCTCGTCAACCCAGACCCCCAGGTCCTTCTCCTCAGGGCTGCTCTCCAGCCATTCATCACCCAGCCTGTATCTGTGCCTGGGATTGCACCGACCCAGGTGCAGGACCTTACACTTGGCCTTGTTGAATGTCATGAGGTCGGCCTGGGCCCACCTCTCCAGCCTGTCCAGGTCCCTCTGGATGGCATCCCTGCCCTCCAGCAAGTCAACTGTGCCACACAGCTTGGTGTCATCTGCAAACTTACTGAGGGTGCACTCAATTCCTCTGTCCATATCACTGACAAAGATGCTAAACAGCGCTGGTGCCAGCACTGACCCCTGAGGGACACCACAATAATGTGACTCACTTTACGTGGTTGGTGCAATCCTATTGAAAGCTTTCTCCTTTTTGGTTCTGTCACTTCTTCTTACTTCAGATCAAGACTTCAGGTAGCCCTTCATGTATACCTTGTTTGTGGACAGTTCTGACTATATATTTGTTTTGATTAAATATTGTTTTGAATTTTCAGTAAGAGGAAGAGCAAAAGCAAGTATTTCTTTCTGTCCAGCACAGTGCCTACTGTGATTCAAAATGTTCATCTACTTTGCAAGTGTTTTTTCTCCCTTTTTTTTTTCTTTTTTTTTTCTTTTTAATGAAATATTTTTTTTGGAGAAAAGCATCCACTTAAGCAATACCGAGATGATTTAATTTGGGTGGGCATCAGATGACTCCAGGGGTACCTTCAATCTGTTATTCTGTAATTCAAAATGTCAACAAAAATCTTTCAGAAGTCATTCAAGGCAATTTCATGAATTGATAGAAATACATCACTTTTTTTTTTTTTGCATGTTCAACTAAATCTATGGTTTTTTTCTTGATCAAAAAATTGACTCTGGATTTTCATCCAGCTCTAACTGAAGGTTTATTAGTCTCAAAACATTCATAGAACCACACTTTTGACTTTGGCCCTTCAAGAGATATCCCATTTGCAAGTCGGTTTATCAGAATTACTCTTTCCAATACAGAAAATAACGAGGCATCTCTTACATCATTTTTAAAAGCAGTAGGATTAACAAGATGAGAAAAGAAGGAAAAGAACAACAATTTCTTTTAGGGCTTTTTAAAGTTTTTACAACCACTTTCTTCAGCAGGGCTCTGTTCTCACCACTAAATCAATCTGATTTTTCTTTCTATGGGTCATACAAGTTCAGATAAACTTTGAGAAGTAGCTTATGTCACTTTGTTTAACTATGTAAAGCTTGTTTAGCAAAAGATATCTAAAAACAATTAATACACAACAATATACCACCATTAGACATTTGAAAATGATTTATCCTTTTGAAGAAGAGAAAAAGACTTAGTCATATTTCGTGCATTATATCTCTTAATAGAGTTTTCATTGGTTTTAATGATGGCTTCCTGGAAATGAAAAAAAACCCAATCTTTTACCCAAAATGCTAACATATTTCATTAACCAAAAAAAAAAAATCAATATATTTGGAATTATTTATGAGACTATTCAGCCAACACAGAATCTTTCTGTTTATTTAATTATTTAATATTTGGACAGTGCTTTGCAAGCATAATATGCTATGTTGTTTTTTTTTTTTAGTACTACTTGTGCATACAGCATTATCAGCAAGATATGAATAAAATACTCTCAGCTTTGCAAGCAATTTTCTTGATTAATTTCTTTGTGTAAAGCAGCAGAGGGAGCTCATACATTATTTTTGGTGTATCACCAAAGGGAAAAAAGATAAATTACACGTGCACACACGTGTGCATGCACACGCACATCCAGGTGACACAGAGCCATGTATGTGTGTGCACTTGCAGTCAGCTCTGGAATGAGCTGCACAGCTACAGTGGCTGTGCCTGCACTAGTTGTGCAGACCAATAGGAGCAGAGATGTATAGCGAAAGTTAGGAGTAAGTGCTGCCTTTCCACGGCATGCATCAAGCCACCCACTTGTGACTTGAGTGTCTTCAGTAGGCTCCCAGAGTGCTTTCTCCAGCTGGATTTTAGTCAAGAGGAAATCAGCTGGCTCGGCTCCTTCCAACAGTGCTCTGGGACACAAATCAAAGTTCAGCTGATGGGGGATGATCAGGACATACATGTTAAAAGCCTGCTCTTGAGCCAAACCCTGTTACCATCATCAAAGTTGGTTTAGAAACTTCTGGGTAGCTGACTTGAGCTGATTTTCAAGTGTGAAATAAATTAGACTAATTGAGGCAACCGTGTTCTGCCCAAGTGACATGTTAGATGTATACAGATTTTTGGGGATTTTGTCCTCAACTTCTGTGATTTTTGCAAGAAGTATTCTTCCCCTGTACTCAACACTGGTCAGGCCACACCTTGAGTACTGTGTCCAGTTCTGGGCTACTCAATTCAAGAGAGATGTAGCGATACTGGAATGTGTTCAGAGAAGGGCAACAAAGCTGGTGAGAGGCCTGGAACACAAACCCTATGAGGAGAGGCTGAGGGAGCTGGGCTTGTTTAGCCTGGAGAAGAGGAGGCTCAGGGGTGACCTCATTGATGTCTACAACTACCTGAAGGGAGGCTGTAGCCAGGTGGGGGTTGGTGTTTTCTCCCAGGCAACCAGCAACAGGACAAGGGGACACAGTCTCAAGTTGTGCCGGGGGAGGTCTAGGCTGGATGTTAGGAGGAAGTTCTTCCCAAAGAGAGTGATTGGCATTGGAATGGGCTGCCCAAGGAGGTGGTGGAGTCATCATCCCTGGAGATGTTGAAGAAAAGCCTGGATGAGGCACTTAGTGCCATGGTCTGGTTGATTGGCTAGGGCTGGGTGCTAGGTTGGACTGGATGACCTTGGTGGCAGGGGAGGTCACAGAGCTGGACATCTTGAGTGCCATTTTACAGCATGTGTGGAGCAACCAGATCACCAGGCCCAGTTAGCATGGGTTCATGAAGGGCAGGTCCTGCTTAACAAGTCTGATCTGCTTCTATAACAATTGATCTGCTTAGTGGAGGAAGGAAAGGCTGTGGATGATGTTTATGTGAACTTTAGTAATGCCTTTGACACCATTTTTCACAGCATCCTCCTGGAGAGTTTGTCTACTTATGGCTCGGATGTGTGGACACTTCACTGGGTTAAGAACTGGCTGTCTATCTGGGCTCAAAGAGTGATGGTGAATACAATTAAATCCATTTGGGGGCCAGTCATGAGTGCTGTTCGCAGAGCTCAGTATTGGGGCCAATTCTCTTTAACATCTTTATCAATGATCTGGACAAGGGAACTGAGTGTATCCTCGAAAAGTTTGCAGGTGGCACTAAATTGGATGAGAGCGTTGGGATCATTTCAGCCCAAAGATCTGCAATGGCCAGGTATGGGCCCAGTGTGGGCATCCATTGGGCATCCATTTTCAGGGCTAGCTGATTCGACAGGTGAGTTGTCACACCTAGGTTCAACAAGGTCAATGGGATCCTGGGGTGTATTAAGAAGAGTGTGTCCATCAGATCAAGGGAGGTTCTCCTTCCCCTCTACTTTGCCCTGGTGAGAACTCATTTTGAATACTGTGTTCAGTTTTGGGCTTTCCAGTTTAAGAGGGACAGATATCTGCTGGAGAGAGTGCAATGGTGTGCTACGAGGATGATTAGGGGACTGGAAGGCATGCCTGATGAGGAGAGGCTGAGGGACCTGGAACTTTTTAGTCTAGAGAGGAGAAGACTGAGAGGAGATTTAATAAACCTCTGAGGGCTGGTCAGGAGAGGGGGGACAGGCTCTGCTCACTTGCTCCCTGTGATAGGACAAGGAGCAATGGGTGTAAGCTGCAGCAGAAGAGGTTCTACCTCAACACAAGGGGGAACTTCTTTACTGTAAGGCTCACAGAGCACTGGAACAGGCTCCCCAGACAGGTTGTGGAGTCTCCTTCTCCGGAGACTTAAAAAGCCTGTCTGGATACATTCCTTTGTGAGCTGTGCTAGATTGTATGGTCCTGTTCTGGCAGGGGGGGTTGGACTCGATGATCTCCTTGGGTCCCTTCCAACCACTAATACCCTGTGATGCTGTGACGCTGTGTTGATCTGCCTGAGGGTAAGAAGGCTCTGCAAAGAGATCTGGACAGGCTGAGGGCATTTGTATAAAGTTAGCAAAGCTGAGCGCCAGATCCTGCACTTGGGTCACAGCAACCCCCATGCAATGCTACAGGCTTTGGTAAGAGTGGCTGGAAAGTTGTCTGGCGGAAGAAGACCTGAGGGTGCTGGTCAACAGTCACCTGAACATGAGCCAGCACTGTGCTCAGGTGGCTAAGAAGGCCAACAGCATTCTGGCCTATATCAGGAATATTCTGATCACCAGTAGGGAAATTATCAGGTCTCTGTACTTGGCATTGGTGAGACTTCACCTTGAGTACTGCGGTCACTTTTGGGCATCTCCCTAAAAGAAAGACATTAAGTTGATGGAGTGTGTCTAGAGAAGGGGAAAAAGCTGATGGAGGGTCTAGAGTAAAGGTCTTACAAGGAACAGTGAATAGGACTGTGTCGTTTAGTCTGGAGAAGAGGAAGCAGAGGGGAGACATCATTGGTCTCTACAACTCCATGAAAAGAGGTTGGAGTGAGGTGGCGGTCAGTCTCTTGTCTCTAGTATCAGGTGACAGGAAAGGAAATGGCCTGAAATTATGCTGGGGGTGTAGGTGATAGGAAAGGAAATGGCCTGAAATTATGCTGGGGGTGTTTCAATTGGATATTAAAAAAAATATGGAAAGAGGGGTCAAGCAGAGTCACCATCCCTGGAGGTGTTCAAGAAGTGTGTGGACATAGCACTTTGGGATGTGATGTCACAGCCATGGTGGTATTAGGCAAATGGTTGGACTCCATGATCTTAGAGATCTTTCCCAACCAAAACAATTCTGTTTCTAAGTGTGGAAGTGAGACACAAGGCAAGATGAGACAGTGAATGACACAAATGCTTCATGGTTTAAAAAAAAATATCAAATATCCCTGTTCAGATTGGGGCTTGAGGCAAAAGGAATAGATCTAGGGAGAATTTCTTGTCATATTCAAACCAGTTGGCCAAACCTGTAGCTAAAAAGCTCATAAACAATCATTGTAAGAGAGGGAAAGCCACATTGTTTTTATTTGTCTGTAGAGCAATATGTGTCACCATATAAATAGTAACTGATAATAATAACATGTGCTGCAGCACTTCTGTGATATTTTTCAATAATTACTGTTGTTGTAAAGGAGTTTAGTGTGAAGTAAAACATTTCTACGAGGGAAAAAATTGCTACCTCTTTCCCTCTGATATTTGTGAACTGAATTAAAAAAGCGCAGATACCCCGAGTCAAAAAAATGTTTGTCACAGTTCAAGCCCAAAATCTCAAGCTGAACATCTTGAAAAATCTCTCAGCTACATTGTTCTCTCACAGGTTATGAGGGGTTTTATTTCCTTTTAACAGCAGTAAATCGTCAAATGAAAGAGGCTTGTATTGCACATAGCGCGGCGAGACGCGTTCACGATGTAACATCAGAATGAACTATTTTTTAACCTAATACACAACAATTTAGCGGCATTAGAAGAACATAAACCAGATAAAAGTATAGCTTTTACAGCCATTCATCAATGGCCTTTTTTTTGAAGAGTGCAGATACCTCCTCAGGCTAAGCATACATCTCTCTATTTCACATAAATACACAAAGTGACAGGGCTTCCAGTCAAAATAAACATTTGCTCAGCGTATACCTGATTTCCACCCATTTCATTCAACAGGAAAGATACCGAGGTTAACAAACACGCTAATCTCTCATCTGCTCTAGGGATGAGGATGTGCTGTCTCGACTAACTTGTGATTGAGTGTGCTCACAGTTCACTGTTCCCATGGACATCCGTGTCATTGTATTGGTACTTTTTAAAAGACAAACAAAAATCCCAAGCCTTAAAGGTGGATCCAGACAAAAATCACTTGCAGTTTTTATTAAATGACAATGGCTCAGGGCAAGGGGATGATGGCTCAGGTTTAGTAGCAGTGCAAGTGGAGAGAAGGATTGTTTAAGAAAGCAGTTTGGGGGAGAAAGGAGCGTAAGGTGACATAAACATGATATCATTGCTGAAGAGAAAAATTTACTTATCATACTGAACAATGCAAATCCAGGACTAAAATGTTCCAAAACTATCAAGAGTTTGAGACATCTAAATCTCACCAGATTTCAGGAAATCAGTCCTACCTGGACTACAAAGTCACTTTTTACAGTCTTGTCTCTGTCCATCTTTCCTTCTGTCCTTTGTGGAAGGAAAGATGGTCCTGAAACCTCGGGCTGTTTCTCCAGGAGTTTGGTAGGTGGAAGAAGAAAGGAAGCTTGAATGGAGCCCTCTTAACTACTAAGGCAGGGCTCTTCAAGCCTCACTGCACTCATCACTATCAGGGTTGTTCCTCTCGCCAAACATGAGCTGAGATCAAACAGATCCTCTCTGGATCCCACACCTAGATCTCCAGGCCTATAATCTGATGCTTCACCATGCAAAATACACGATTTGGACCTACTGTTTGGTGATCTCATACTAGGATTTCATAACACTCTACTAAGGAAAAAAGGAGATTGAGGTATTTTAACCATCGTGATGTTAGTCAAACCTGATTAACAGATTATTTTTCACTGACATCACTTCTTTATTCTATTTACAAGCTAAATAGCCCAGCCACTCAGTTGATAAATGCTCCTTTTCCTCCATCTTAATTAGCTAAATATTCTTTTACTTAAACGAGCCCTCATTTTTCCATAGACACAGTAATAGATCCATTAGCAGGGTCTATCTGAGACCAGGGATCTTTTATTTATGAGGACAAGTTTAAACAGTTACTATTTTTTAGTGTTTTTATTTTCCTTGATACTGTACACCGTGTAATGGCTTTGGTCCAAGCAGTAATCACACAATGGGTGCTGTTCCTTCTTTCCTGACCTATCACACTCCACATGATTTAATCCATTGTTTTGGATGTTGCTGATGATTTATTGTACGAAAAATGTAAATGATCTGGATGGCAGATGTTTTATATTTTCTGACCATTCATTTTCAGTGGGAATGTAATTAAAATTTATGAAGTGTATCTGCTGAATTGCATTGGCAATTGATGATCTCCTCCAGTGCTGTCTGTCTGGAGATGATGAGTGATTGTGGACAGTGAGATGTGTTGACAAGGGCAGAAACAGACGTGATGTTACTGTCATGAGTGAGGCTACCTGCAAAAAGGCTACCCTTTTTTTTCTTCCTTTTTTTCCCACAGGAAGAAGGTGGCAACCAGAGCTGTCTTTCTTCTTGCAAGACAGAGTACAAAGCCTCTGTATACTCCTGAAAGCTGTCACTCTTTACAAGTGCAATCTTTGTCTCTCTCGGCAATGGGCATCTGGAAGCCACAATATCACTTACAGCAACTCATGTCAAGGATATTAATTAAATTCCTGATGGCCACCCAGAGAAGCTAATGAGTGTAAATTTCACAACATCCCAACTCATAAGGCAGCACACTTAACCTTTTCAGCGTTGATATCCTTCCTCCAGGAGGGAAGAAAAGCAGTGAGCTGTTTGCCAAGAGCATAGTATGGAGGAAAAGGGAAAAGAGGAGATGCTTCATCTGCCACAGTTTGAAATAGAAATGGACTAGAACTAGATCTGCCAAAATTAGATACCCCCACAAGCCCAAAACAGAATGGGAAGGGATGTTTGCAGAATTGAGGTCCCAGGTAGGTTTTTGCACAGAGCCATTATCATTTTGACACTGAGTGGATCTCTTCACCTCAGCCCCTTCCAGCTTCACATGCAAGCCTAGCAGCTCTGGTCTTAACCCCAGTGGAGTCACTGGTCTTTCACTTCCTGCTGCTCTTGACATAGCATACATCTTAGGTTTCTGAGTACTGTGGAGAAGACAATATAGAATTACTACCATGCTACTTTATCTCTCCCTCTACAATAAATGTACCAACAGCCTAGATCAGCATGTAGTGAATAACATGAGTGCTGCAGAGCCAACAATCAGAAATGAGGATTTTCTGACACCAATTCTTGTCATCAAGGATTTTGATCACTTCAACAGCTAAAGTGCTTTCCTAATCCACAAACCTCATTAGGAATATCTAGCATTAGACATTACTAAAAATGCCTTCACGTGGCCACCTCATTACCAGAGGCTAGCAAATGAAGATTTTATTCCAAAAGCAAATCTCAAAGGTAGTTTGTCACAAATGCCCCAGCCCCAGTTCCACCGTGGTTAATGACACAACTTCCAGCAAAGGTGAGGTCCAAATGAAGGTGATTGTAGCTATCAGTTGATAAGCCTTTCTCAGGCTGAAGTCACTAGGCATTACAGCATTCATTTCAAAAGCAAGAATTACAAGCTCAAGCACTAATCCGAGCTTCAGGCCTGGGAATGATTGTGACATTTGGAAGTGTATGATTCAAAACAGACAAGGGATTGAAAAGGCAGGTGCAGCAGATGGTCAAGATCCTGTTACACAAAGGCATTTTTGATTCATTCATGAATGCTCTCATCTTTGTTCCTGTGTGTTTCTAGCCCATGACAGGGAACTCTGGCAGGATTGAAGAAAGAGTAAGAGAGTCGAGGTCTGGTTAGGTGGATTTTTGAGAAACTCAAGGAATAAAAAAGATCTTCTCAGTAGTCCTTATCCTACAAAAGGCTTAGTAAATACCACAGAGCTCTGGGAGGCAGGTGAGATTAAGATCATCTTTGGCTTCATTGCTGTCTTATTGAGTGCCTCAGTTTACCTACCTGTTCTCTTAGGTAACATCCCTTACCTGTCTTTGTATACCAGAACTTCATTCATTAATGCTGATGTCAAAGAGGGCATTCAGAACCTCACAGGAGGCCAAGTGCACCTGCATTAGTTAGCCATAAATCATGGGAAACAACACTTTGAAGTGTCAGGGAGATTTAATGTGGGATACAGAACAGAAGGGGAATGTGATGAACTGAGCCCCAAGCCCCAAATAAGGAATTTAAAATGCACCTTCCCCTTAAAAGTGTCAGCAAATGAAGAAAAAGAAGAGCGGGGGAGCCCCAAAGGCAGCAATTTTGAATGCTTTAGTTTTCTCTATTGACTTTAATTAAGCTCACCCAGGATTGCAGGCCTGTCACTTGGGGAACCTTTCCATAAAGAAAAAAGGAGTTTTCTCCCCAGGTGGGTTTTCCCAAGTTTCTCAGGCTCTTACCACAATATATGCCTGGCATCCATGACAGGGTCGTCAAAAATAATAGCTAAGGAATTCACTGTCTGTCATTCCAAAATAATTATGTATGGGGCTTTACTTGCACTTGAGGTGGGTTATATATTTCATTGAGAAAATCTATGTAGACTAAAATATATCTTTATATGTATTCATGTGATATATGGAGCTTGCACAGATTAACAGACAAATAAGGAATATTGGGGAACAGAAATCTATAAACATGCTTGTGAATCACTTCAAGAAAGTGAGCAGAGACAGCTGTCATTCCCAGGTTTGTTAATTACAAAGTACATTAATGTTTTATTAGCAATTTATCAGCATTTAATCACCTACTTTGATGTAAAGTTCAAGCTTACAACTGCACCATGAAAACTGTCCCTTCGATATGAGCAAAGTTTTAAGAGCCATCCAGAATCATAGCAAACATAGAAGTTTATTCCCCTCAGCGGCCTGGAAGAGACTTTCAGTCCCTCAGTGTTGTGCCTGTAGTCTACACATGCAATAGCTTTTGGGTGCTTGCAAAGTCAAAATAGTAAGGGGGAAGATGAGGATTTGGAAGCAGAAGAGGAGGAGGCAGCATACTCAGTGGTATTCTTCAGGTGCACAGTTTGAATAAAAATGCAAAACAGGATGCTCCCATTCAGTAAATATTATCATTTTTATTCACTCATTAATTAAGTTGCTTAATTGCTGCTGTCAAAAGACTCTTGAGTTTGTGACTGCGGTTGTTGCACTGTTTTGATAGTAGCTGAAGAAGGAAAAAGGCAGCATCACTCAGCTTGCTTTTTACTTGATAATAAGGAGTCGCTGATGATAGAAGATTGTAATGAAGCTGTGGAGTTTACACACAGAAAAAGAGAGATATTTCCAGGAAAAAGAGGGAGGAGGAAGGTCAGCTCATATACTATTTCACTGGTGTGAGTGATGCACTGTAGCTTGCACATTATCCTTTCATTCATTGCTATGTGAAAATCATTTTTTATGCAAAATATCCCCCCCTGTTTTAATTTAACTTCCCCAAGGGCCAAGAAATGGAAAAGTACTCAAGCCATGACAGTTAATACAATTACAAATATTTTTTTTCTAGATCTGTTTTGAAAGGACTATTTTAAGATGTTTTAGGAACCATCTCTTCTAGGAAATTAGACTGACAAATAGCCAGCACTTATGGTATGTTATGCATATGGTTCTGAGGCACGACCAAGTCACATCAGGATGATGATCAGTCTACTCAAGGATGATGACCATGGCACTCAAGACATTTCTAGAATATATGCTCACTTCACAGAGGCATCACACATCAGACTATCACACTGAGGAAGTTCTGTGCTCGCCACACATGAAGATGTCTGTACAAATATCCAACATAAAAATGTGTCTGATCCTATTGAAATGGGTCAGTGCTGCCAAGAACAATTTTTTATTCTAGTTGCTAAATAGACTAACTGGAATACAACTTGCAAAACAAGTTGCTGAGAATTGTCTATAGTACATACAGAGCCAGGTCATTAACTTGAATGTCTGTGTCTGTATAAAGAAAAGAGATATTCTCACTTATGCTTACCTCAGGGATGCTCATGGGTCACAGAAGGAAAGTATTACATACAGATAAGTAAGCAGGAATAACAGCTGAGAGAGATTAGGGCTGGGGTGATGGACATGGTATGTAGCCACCAATTTTACCTTATTGCTGAGAAACATGTAGCTTATCCCTCAGTTCTAAAGTCAAGCCTGAAGTTAAGTCTATATGTCCATTCTCTGCTCATAACCTCTCTTCTTTCAGACCTGTGTAATGGAGCAGGTGAACACTTCAGGGGCTCACTTCTGATCTGGAAGGAGAATTCTGCCTCATGCTGGAAGTCCCTTACCCAGTTGCAGAGAGGAGTAAAGCAAGTCCTGGCCTCTCCTGTGCACCATGTAGGGACTGTCACATCAGTCTTTCTTTAAGATTTCAGGTGTCTCATAGTGCCCACGCTTCTGACAGATAAATTTCAGAAACAGCTTATGAAGGCACTCAAAACAATTTGATGCATTGAGTTCTTGGACAGTTTTCCACTGCATTGCAATCTGTCCCAGATACACTTGCTATTGTCTCCTGCTTTCTGTTGAGAAGAGACTACACTTTATGCTAAACTGTGCAATTAATTTTGTGATGTACACAAAGATTCTCCAGGAGAGAAGCAAATCCAGTACATCATTGTGAATATCTCATCTGCAAAACTGAACCTAGTTTTTCTTATTTCAAGGGCTACTGGCCTGCAGCATCACACTGCCTTAAGTGTCAACTTTGTACAATTCTTACAGGTTCCTTGGAAAAAAAATGGCATAATTACATGACTTACTGGCACTTGCTGCACTCATTGCTTGTAATTGCTCCAGAATGAAAGGGGAAAGCAAAACTGCTATGAAACATTCCCTTTTTAAGCAGTGGAAGACATGAGCAAACAAAAATCTTCAGACATTTCAAAACCTCCTAGTTACTCATCAGCCAAAAATGTCATAAACAGCACTTATTCATATTCCTAGATTTTATGGGTCAGCATAACCTCTTTAAAATCTGCAGGCCTGGGAAATTCAAGGGTGCTGACTGATGAGCTGGGACAGCTTTACCTTGGGACAAGCTGAAAAGGTTGGCAGCTTCAGCTGTCTTCCCTGCTCCCAATGTCCAGATGTCTAAGCTGCTTGTCAATCACCTCCCATACCACTGCAGTTTACAGGGCAGGTTTTTCACTGCAGCAATCGCTGATTTTGGTTTGCCTTAAAGTGCCTCACTATAAACACTGTGGAGGATGACATAGGATAAAGAGTCACCTCCACCACTTGTACCCATAAAGGCAGACCCCAGCGGGCAGAGTCCAAATGCACTTCAATGTAGTCTGTAGTCCTCACTGCTTTTACAGAAACTGCCAAAGCATCAAAACAAGCATTTCATTACAATGCAAACTTAAACCATGCACAAGCTGCATTTCCATAGAATTTATGCCATCAGCTCCTAGAATTGGGCACTCTCTGGTACTAAAAAGAACTATGTCCCTGCACATCCCTCTTTCTTGACCCTGACCAGCAATGACAATGTCAGACCACCTAGGCACTCTTGCTTCTCTGGGACACAGGGTGATGAGGCTGCATGCTCATGTCACTCTCAATATATTTCCAGTCTCAGTTTGTGAATGTGTGATAAACATAATCAAGAATTTAAAATGTAAAGAAAAGTAAGTTAAGCCTCTTCTTCTCTGATATGAGCATGTAGCTTTTTTTCTTCTTTTCCTTGACCTTCCTTGTATCTCTCGTCATGCTATCCTTTGCTTTTCTCTTGTGTAGTAGTTCCTTCATCCAAGGAATGAATGGAGAGCGAAAGCTATGAGGGTCACTGTAAAAAGACAATAATTTTCAGAAGGAAATGCTACTTCTTAGCTCTTTCCAGCAGAGTTTCTCAGGTGTATGCTGAAGCTTATGTATGTATGTGTCTCTTTGTCAGTTAGCAGCAATTAAATTATGCTCTGATAATAGAAGAAATGAGCCAAAGGAAGTTGTAGGTTGACAGGAAGGGACTTAAATTTAACTACAAGAGAGAGTAGGTGATCTAAGTTCTCAAACAGCCACCTGGACCTGAGTAACTCCTTAAGTAATTCCCTGATATAGCAGTAGTAGGCTCTGCCTAGAGACAGTGTAATAAATTGCCAGAGCACATTATTCCCTGAGGACTCAGCAGGCAAGCACATTGAAAGCTTCCTTGAAGGGGGGGGAAACACGAAGCAAGGAAGAAAGAAAAAGCGCAAAGGTTCAGCTTCTGTCCTTGGGCTTCCTTTTCCTTACCACCTCCCCCAGCATGACACAGTCAGAACAGATGATATAGAAACGGGAGCTGGCACCCTCTATGCCCTTTGTCACAAGTCCTCAGGTCGTTGGCATGATTTTTCGCCCTGATGGTGACTTCCAGAGCCAGCAAGTGAAAGCCACTGCTTGCTGCTCTGAAATGGAGGGTGCTCGCCTGTCTGACACCAGATGAGGCCCCAGAATGACTCCACAGGTTTACTTTGTTTTGCGCTGGCAGAGGTGGGCAGAATGCTGTAACGGGGCCTGCAGGGGAGAGCCACTGGGAGCATCCAGAGAGGTCAGACTAAGAGGGCATTAAAAGACTAAATTGTCAAAAGGCAGCTTCACCCTCCAGCATGCAATAGCATTCCCCTTGGGTTTCGGCAGGTGAGCCTCTTCAGATGGGTGTTGTAGGTGAAGGAAGGCAGAGAGGATGCTATAGAGCTGAAGGCAGGCATCTCCCTGCCCCAGCAGGGCATCTGGTGTATGATGTGGGGCTGGAAATGAAGTGGGGGTGCGTTATGAGGCCTGTGGGCCTTGCAGAGACCCAGTTCTCGCCTTGGTGCATGTGAGGGAGTTGATGAGGGGGTCAGGGGGTGAGCAAGAGTTCAGTTCTGGTCTGAGCGATGGCCCTGACTGCACGGGAGGGGGACGTCCTTCGCCTCGAGAAGAGACGCTGGAGGTTGATCCGGCCGGGGCGGGACTCCTCGCAGCGGCAGCCGTCCTGCTGATGAATCGCCCTGCGGGCAGGGCTGTGGGTCTGCGCGCCCCCTCTCCTGCAGCTGCGCTCCAGGCCCCCGGCACATGTGCAGTGCCACCCACCGAGGCCGCCACAGGCACCCGAGATGAATGACCCCCTCAGAGGTATCAGGGGACAGCGTGGGGGGAAGCCCGGGGGACTACTGCTTCAATCACCTAAGCTCAGGCAAGAGGGAGAGGAGGTGGTGCTGCAGCTCCATGGCTTCCTCCTGAAATCCTAGCAAGTCTGCAGGCTCCTCACTCCACCTGTTGCTAAGCGGAGTGCAGCGAGCGGATGAGGGGCGGTTCTGAGAGGTTATCTCTTTGGTCACTTAGAAAGGTCCCAGACGTTTCATTCAGATGCACACAGTATGCAAAGAATTATTTGCCACCGTCTCTGACTTCATGGGGCTGGGATCACGCTCCAGACAAGGGAAGACTAAACTGCCTAAATATGACCAGAGGTTAGAATAGAATGGAATGGAATGGAATGGAATGGAATAGAATAGAATAGAATAGAATAGAATAGAATAGAATAGAAT